>OMPJ01011422.1:12592-31978 GCA_900312935.1 Carapus acus
GGGTGCCGACGGGCTGGACACCTCGTGCAATTGAGCAGAAAAATAATACTCGGCCGTGGCCGTCTGTGTTCGGAGGCGACGCCTGACCATCACGGATGCATGTTTGTGTAGGTGTTGGGCTAAAGTGACTCGTTAGTAATGTACGTTCTGCAATAATGTATCCGCCATTTCAATAGTTTAACGCCGCCTTCCTTTAGACTCGCCAACGCTATTGTGAAAGTGTGACTTGCCGTAGTTGAGCGCCGATTCTGTGGAGTTGTAGGTGACGGACTGCAAAGACGGGACTTGCAAAAGTGTGTGGGGGGGGTTATCCTTGGCCGAGATAATCCACCCCGGAACACAGATCTGTACGAGAGCGCTGGTGGATTAATGGACTGCTTTCCTTTTTTTTTTCTTCCCTTTCCTCTTTTTTTTTTTTATTATTGAGGTCATCCGGCATTACTGCACAAGTGCTACATCCACCCTCCACGACGGCATCGCTCGCCCGAGCACACGCAGTCGTGTGTGCATATTGTGCGTGCGTGCGTACGTGTGTGTGTGTGTGTTTGTCCTGTTAACAGAGCCAATGCATTGTGTAACCACTGGATTACAGGGCAGCATGCTAGGATTTGCATGAACTGTTGATTCAGACTAGCAATATTTTAATCAAAGCATTGCCACACCAAAATTATTCCAATTTGAAGAAAAAGAAAAAGACAAAGAAGCGTTCCCACTCCAACTCTCTCCCCCCCAAAAAAAAAAAAAAAAAATCAAGAACTGCTTGCTTAGCGGGAAAGCGCGGCGAGAGAAGCCTAGCATGCGGTTCCACCTGACAGCATTTAAGGACGCCCTCATCCCAAGGCTGCGCCGACACCATAAGAGCTCTGGAGGCCTGTGCAGAAAGCAATATGTGCAGCGAGCGGCGGGTTACAAATGAACAATTTCTTCCCTGTTTAGGAAGACTGGGCTTTTTATTTCTTTGTGAGCCAAATATCCAATATACAGATATAGCCTACTGTTCAAGATTTCAGATTTGCCTTCTTACGACAAGCACAAACCTATTACTAATCCTGATAATACTGTCATTTCCACTTGTTTCTATAGCGTGCCGTATTGTTTTGTTTTCTTTTTTTTTTCTTTTTCAGAAGAAAAAAAAAGGTTTATTTATTGGTTTTATGTTCTTGAGAAAAAAAAAACATTGAAGGAGACGGACGGAGCACTAACGTTAATGTTCGTGTATGCTATGTGTTATATTCTGCTAACTGGGTCGAGTCGTCGCCCTCAGACCACGGCGACGACGTAAAAAGAGAAACTATGTATAGCTTCAGCGTGAATGCTTTAGACGATTTAAAAAAAAAAAAAAAAAAAGTTTGAAGACAAGACGAATGTCCAAACCTCTCGTAGAAGTCACTGGGGACACTCCGCGTCCCGGCAGGCCCGCGGTCGAGTTGTGGGGGGCGTGGCCTGAGCGGCGGGACGGGAGTGGTCAGTGTAGACACACTGTTAA
The DNA here is from genome assembly GCA_900312935.1 of Carapus acus. Taxonomy (NCBI): domain Eukaryota; kingdom Metazoa; phylum Chordata; class Actinopteri; order Ophidiiformes; family Carapidae; genus Carapus; species Carapus acus. The sequence goes on from OMPJ01011422.1 coordinate 14,079, forward strand.
GACTTCTAGTTCCCTGCTTGTGTTCACACACACAAAAAAAAACACAGTATATGTTTTGGCGAGGGGGCGAGAGAGAAGCAAAGGAATTTTTTATTTTTTTTGCTCCGAATTCGCCCGTCTCGTCTACTCTGACTGCCCAGCGAGCACTATCGGGCAGTCGTGACCTTTGCTCTCATGAATTAAGGGTTCTTGCCTTTTTTCCGTTTCCTTTTTATCCTTAAGTGAATGTGAGTCTTTTGACGTGTGTGCCACCTTTTTTGAGAGAAAAAAAGAAGCCATTTAATGAGTTACACCCACAGCTTTGAGAATTATCCTATGTGTACATATCTATTCGCTGGCATATATTGTAAGTTTAAAAAAAACACTCAGGGCCTCTCGGTATAAAAAAAATAAAAATAAAATAAAGAACAGTCTATTTCAAATGGAAAGTTTGCCATGAAAAGGGTATATCTGAATTTTGTTTGGTCACGTTCCTCAGACCATAAAATAATTTAATGTACTCAAATATAATATTGTTTGTCCAAAATAGTAGTTACTACATCATTTAAATACAGGCATGCAAGAAAAAAATCAGTAAATATGTTATTGATATTCACGGAAAAGAGGCAATGTATACACTGCAGCTCATTACCAGAGTATTATTCCAAACCCGTCGGACTTCCGTTCTCGTACTGGAACCACGTTCAGCGGTGGCGGCCCCCTGGGGCCCACCCGTCCTACCTAAGAACACTCCCGAATCTACTTCAGACGTGTTTGCATGACGTAGACAAGAGAAAAAAAAAAAACAACAACAGGAAAACAAGCGTGTCTGGATGGAGAGAAGACTCCAAAATCTGATAGGGACCCACGTAAAACGGTGCACAATATGCATGCTCGTCGACCAGATCCCAAATGGTTTTTAGCTCTAGTCGGCTTGGGGTTCTGGGGTTTGGATCTTACCGCTCAGCTGATAACTGCCATGCATTGTACTGCACACATTTGTAATAGAAACTGAATGACTACAAGATTTTATTGCGCTAACTTCATTTTATAGGGAAAAAAAACGGTCTTGTATCCAGGATTTGGAAATTCTTACATACGTTGTGTTACTGTTATTGCCCTAACAACTGAAAAATTACACGCTCTGAAACTACTGTAGTTTATCAAAAGCCATAGTGAAAAGGTGCTAGATGTTCTGCTTTAGGTATGATAACTCACTTGCGTGAATGCAATAGTTTGTCATGGATCCCATGTATTCTTAAAGCATGTTATACTAATACCCCTGAACAATGTCAGTGAAAATCTATATAGTTTAAGGGATTTAAAAAATCAGATGTTGTCATACTTATTTCAGTGTAGTACTGTACCTGCTTATCAGGCTCTTGCTCTCAGTGTATCAATATCTTAAAATGTATTGTTCACATATAGATGACTTAATTCATGTAAATGTTAGCACTGTTATTTTTGGATTAAATATTTGACAATATCCAGCTACTCTAAGAAATAACACAAAGAGAACCTCCCATTAAGCCCTTAGCTAATGACGATTTTGTTCTTTCTTTTCGTCTTTTCTTCTTTCCTTTCTTTCCTTCCTTTCTTCCTTTCTTTAACGACAACTGAGAATAGAGTCTTGTAGTCTTTCCTTTGAGTTCTTTAATACTCTCACAGCTTGTGTGGTGCAAAGATGTGTTCCAATAAGCAGCTAAAGTTTATTTAGGGTTCGTTTGTGATTGATTGCTCCGTAGATGCCATTTATTATTGTTTACCAATGACTTTTTGCTGTGGTGGGATAGTGGTTTACTGTTCTTACTCTCCCTGGCCTCTAGGGGTCCTCGCCTGAGCACCAGACTACCCACCCGCTAATAGAGCCACCAGGGGCGTGTGTTCTGTGTTAGGCAGATATTTTTGCTTTGGTACTTGCACATTTACAGTTACCTCATTTTTTCCATGTTTGTATTGGAGGGTGGGGGGAGAAAACTAATATATATTATATATAGGAAATGGTTCTTATTAATGTTATAATTTTTCATTCCATTGGAATCATATTGTTTGTAGCATTTAACATAACTAGTTAGTGTATTATATACATCTGTATACTGTTTGAAATTTTTAAGATTTGTACTTTTTTTAAATGAAAGTTGCTAGTTATGCTTTACCAAGTAGTGCAATCATGTTTTTTTTTTAATTGTTGTGGCTGATTTGAGAGGGTTGTTCACTAATAAATGTATGATGTATACCAGTATCACACAAGTGTTTTGTCCTCTGAGTTATTGTAAAAAAAAAAAAATTAAAACATGCACTACGACGAACCATGCAGTGGTGATGATGTGTTGACGCACGTGTGATTGCATTTACTCCCATTCAGATCCAGTGTTTGTTAATATTATTCCATTTTATTCATAAAATTTCGTTTATTTTCAAGATGTTATGTCACAGTATTTCTCATTTGTTAAAACAATGTGCTTCTCCGGTGAACGTCGTTAATACAACCAAGCACTACGTCCTCGTTGTATACATGTTTGTAAATTATTTTTAATTTATATTTGGAAAATTACATCCTTACATGATGGGCCCATTGAGATGTTAAGACAGGCAAAATAGGCATCTATGAACCACAGGCACGCTATGGGCAGACTCATCTTACACTATATAAAGCCACATAGAAAAAGCTGTGGCCTTTGTTAAATATCGGATTTTCAAACTTCAGTCTGCGTATTTCATAGTAACCAAACGGGAAGTCTGAATAAAAAAAAGAAACAAACAAAACAAATGTAGAATTCCAGGCTCTTAAATAACTAACTTATATACAGGGCATGGCTCATCTGACACAACAGGGTTCCCATATTTATTTTCCAAAACAATCAGCCTGGCGCTCAGACTGTCCCCATCGCCGCCCCCCCCCCTCACCGCACACACACGCTCGGGCAAGGTCAGGGACTGTAAACTAAACGGAAATGGATGCAGAGGGTCCCGACAACGTGAGCGCAACATGGATCCGTCACTCGTGCGTGAATCAGAGAAACGTACTTGCCTACCACAGTTACCCAGGGAGTGATTTAATCTGGAATACAGTTGTGTTTCGCAATACATTTCGGCAGACGATTAGTCCTGGTGGCGAGTCTCAAACAGGGAAAAATGGACGACTGGCATAAAGCAGGCAGCTCAGTACAGAAATCCTGTGACCAATGGATACAAAGATGATTTCACCAGGGCTTCGAGGAACAATATTTATTCAATAAAATTCAAGACTTTCCAGGCTGTTTGGGAACCCTGTCGGCACGACCAAATGAGAACTGAATGCGGGGTGTGGTTTTAAATTTGCTCCAGGTTAGGTTTTTTTGCAGGATGGCCATTTACAAAAAAGAGAAAAGGAAATATGGGACGACGGTGGGGTGGTTTGGGGAGAGCGTTTTCCCGCGCAAGGGGAGGTATGTCATCGTTTCAATCGTCCGTAAGGTCCTGAACAAAAACAACCTCGGAGCGGCTGAGCCCCGCCTCCTTCAGCGTGGGCGGGTTGGGCTGGTCTTCGGTGGGGAGGCAGGGCAGGACTCGGCGAGGGAAGTTTGTGACTATCTGGAACTTCTCCGGGGTTTCTTTCAAGGAGAAGAGGAAGTCGTATATTACCTGAGAGAGAGAGAAAGAAAGAGAGATGGAGATTATCGGTTAGGACCAAGCAAACCAGAGGGTGTGTGTGTGTTTGTTTAGCGCCACACTCACTGTCAGCGACTGCCCGAACAGGAATCGTCTCTCTACTCGCGTGTCGTTGGGCAGCTTGAACACTATTTTGACACTTTCCGGATCGTCCACCGCCGGCTCTGGGGGAAGACATTCTGATTTCCTCTCCTTCTCCTCCTCAAGCGTCTAGAAACAGAGAGAGAGAGAGAGAGAGGACGAGATTACGACCGAGTAGCCACGCGCCGTCAGGTGTGCTCCGGTGCTCCGAAGGCCTCGCTCACCCTCCGTCTTCGCTCCTCGGCCAGAGCCGTCTGTCTGACTTTCTCCTCCTCTTGCCTCCGCTGCTCCTCCTCTTCTCTTTTCTTTCGGTCCTTCTCCTGGTCGGCGCGCAGGGAGGCCAGGTAGGCCTCGTCCTGCTGCTGCCTCAGCACTTGGGTCTGGGTCCTCTCCTCTCTGAAATAAAAGTTGTTTATGTTAGCATACGCAGCGCTAGCATCAAATGCAGTATTTCATTGGGGTGAAACCTCACGATTCCATTCAATGATTTATTCTAGATTGACTTAAATGCTTAGATTCAATTCAGTAAAAGGTAGAAATATACAAATAATAAATAGTATAGTAATTGATAGTACGTCAAAGGACAGAAAATAAGCGTACCGCTCCAGGCGCTCCGACATGAGATAGGTTTGGTTGGCCTCCATGATGAAGTTGAGCTGGTTGATGAAGTCCTCGGGCTGGATCAGGCCCTCCAGCCGGCCCACCACCGTCATCCTGCGGTCCTTCAGCATGATCACGGCCAGGAATGGGTAGGTGTTCTCCCGCAGAGCTTGGGACACTGAAACCAATCCGAAGCACAAGCCATCACTCGTATTATCACTCGCTTTGCGGATGAGATGGCACCTAAATATTCCAGAAGGTGCAGGATTCATGCACGTACCTCTGTAGCCCTCGGGCTTGCTGGTGGAGCACGCCCAGAAGAGCGTCCGCGTGTTGAGGAAAGTGAGGACCTCTTCTGTACATAACGTTGAGCTAAAACAAAAATGGAGGTCAGTGATCCGCCACCTTTGTTTGTTGTAGCTACTCTAACGAAAAAGTACCGGCAGAACTCGTCCGTGTCTTGGTGGTCGTCTCCGTGAAGGTACACCAGAAGGTAGCGCAGCTCCCGTTTGGCATCATTCAGAGCCTAAAAGGCAGATTAAAACAGAGATGAGGTTAGTAAACGCAGGAAAACACACCCGCTGACCGTCCCCTGTGTGTGTGCTCACCTGGCTGTACGTCCCCTGGTAAAACACAGGGTGGGACCGGCCATATTTTTCTTCGAAGCTATGAATGAAGGACACCACGTCCCCAACCGGGTCTGTGACGCGACCGCGAGGATCTGGCCTGATGAACCGCAGGGCGAACCTTCGAAAAGAGCGCAACTACACTCAGATCGCCAGCAGGGGGCGTGAGAGAGAAGCAGTGGGCGTGACTTACCTGAATATGTCCAAAAGCGTGTAATATGTAAATCTGAACGGTAACATTATCAAGTAGTAACTCCATCCTAGCAAGCCCTGAAAAACACAAAAATGGCGGCAAGCGCGTGGGTGAGCACGGGGTAGGAGGAAGTAGACAAAGATGCTGTTGCGCCCCCTGCAGGCCTACCCGTGGTTGCGGCCTGGAGACGATGTAGCTGTAGACTCTGTGGTCGGCGGTGTTGACCTGTAGCGGTCTGGGCGGGGGAGGGTTAAACACGCTGGGGACGCCTTCCTGCTCGTTCAGTCTGTCTTGGACGGCGGCCTGCGAGACAAAAACGTCCGTGGGGAGTGTCAGTGGTTCCAAAGCACACGGAGAAAAGGGAGAGGGACGAACGGAAGACGCAGAGACTTAAATACGCAGTTATTCAATAAAGCTTTACCACTCACCTCTATGTTCCAATTATGTTGCTCTAACGTGCGGCGGCATTGGTCCATAGACTCCAAACCGGTCAAATCCTGAAGACGGAAGATATAAAAATGTTTCATGAATAATCTAAAAAGTCATCATTGACTATGGCTTATCAAAAGTTAATAAAATTGAATAGAATGTGATGCTAAACAGTACATAACAGGATGTGTAATTACCAATACCTAACATTGCCTGAACAAAATGAAACAGATAAATAGGAAAATGTACAGTAACTAGACAGATAAGCAGAAATAGCACTCAATGTATACAGACACTTCATTGCCAGAGTGGGTGAAGGGAGGAGCATTGAAATGTGGCTTGTTTACATCAAAACAACTGCAACAAACTACTCACGTCTAGGTGCAAATACCATTAGATTGTTGTCGTTACACATGACAAAGAAGCCTTTTCTAATTCAAATTCAAACGATACTCTTTCCTCCATTCTGGCCTCACCTCTCACCTCGCATCTCACGCGAGCTACCTCACAATTGATTCATTCCCTGATTGAATCAGGATTATGATGATGTCACTATGGGTAAAGTCGTCATTAAAACGTGATAAATCCACGGGGGCAACTGCGATAGGTTTCGCTGCCGTGACAATTCATCACACACAGTGCCACGATGGTTGACAAATTAAAATTATTTAATTATGATGACGTAACGGACGACGCGGTTGTGGGGATGACGTAGAAATCGCGCAGAGTCATGTTGGAACCCCGACTCACATTTTTGAAGGCGGTCGACAGGTTGGAAATCTTTGTTGTGGAGTGTACACGCGGGTAAACATCCCATTCCGCCTTAATTTCGCCAGTATTGACAAAATTGTGTGAATGTTTGGGTTGACGATATTGCTAACTGGGCGATTATCATCACATTTGGCGTGTTCCGTGGAAAGAGAATAACACGATGTGCTAATCACCAATGACGACTCAATATCGTAGGTTTGAGAGCAAACACAGACTGGTTTCGTCGCATACAGTGAGGCAATAACAGCAGTTTGAGTCCAAGAGCCAAACTCCTCAGACAACTGCGGCTAACGATGTGAGCTAAGGGCAACCCGGCATCGAAAAACACCAAAGACTCAAACGAGGTCAGCGTCCACAGAGATCGACTCAGAATGCGCTGTTTATTCGTTCCATTTCAATATGCATTGTTGTAATTACTACGGGGTTATCGCTCCTGTAGCTGTGCTGAGCCATTAGCATGCTGAGCTAATGCAGGCTAGCAGGGCGCCGCTCTGACTCAACTTAACAGCGCAGAGTTGACAGCGCAAAAAGCGCTTTAAAACACGCCGATCCCGCTCATCTCGGCGATGAAGGCTCTGCGACAGCAAGGGTTAGACGCAGCACGGGCGTGGGCGGTGGGTTCGGGCTGTTTACCTGGAATTGGAGCAGTTTTTCCGTCTGCGCCTGAGATAATTCTGGCTCCTCTGGCGCCGCCATCTTAGCTCGCCAATGAGCTTTCCAGGCGTGCGGACGTCGCTTTGTGGTCAGGAAGGGATAACTATGCTCGGTGCTGCCCCCTAGAGCACGGGGGGTCTAACAACCCTAATATTCTTTGGCCGATAAAGTCTGAAAACTCAATACACAACTTGTTTAATTTTCAGAATACGGTGTCCGGGGGGGAATATGACGCAGCAGCTTTTCAACAGAATTGAAAACAAAACACCTACACTATCCAAAATCCGAAAGCAATTCAAAGTGTCAGATGGCCAAAATCACTGCAACGTTTTTCTTGCTATAACATGATTGAAAGCACTCAGTAAACACAAAACTGCATCAACGGCTTATGTTGTTAAGTTATGTGCGGCCCTAGAAAGAAGGAACAACAAGAGCTGCTATTGGTTGTGCCTTGGCTTTTAATCGATCCTGCACATTTTGACATTTTTCCATCGCATCTGTCTCAGGCACGCAGGCACACACTCACACTCACACATGTACACACTTACTGATCATTTTGCATTACATTTGTACAACTCATATCAAAAGAAGAGGGCAAATCCAGTGGATTTGGATGAGTGTAGAAATAATTGTCTGTGGGATGTGATAACAGCTATATTTGCCAACTTTGTAATTTGAATTTCTCTAAATTTTCTATTCTGAGCATGTTTACTTCTTTCCCTCCACCATGATGATGTGGTAGCCAAACTTGGTCTTGACAGGCGGGTCTGTGTAGACAGGTTTGTCCATAGAGCTGATCGGCAGAGCAAAAGCTGCGTCCTGGAAGGGTCCCACCATGGACCCTCTCGTCATCCAGCCCAGATCACCCTGTCAGGAAAAAAGGTGTTGTAAAGAAGGGAATCATAGACAGAGCACCAATAGTCTCATACAAAAAAATGAATATCCGAGTGTTCTTACTCCTTGTCGGGCTTTATCTTCGCTGAATTGTGTTGCAACTTCACTGAAGCGGACTCCTGCCTTCAGTTTCTCCATAGCTTCCATGCATTTGCCGTGTTTTTCACACAAAATGTGTCTGACCTGGGAGAGAAATCACAAGCACTGAGAACAGCAAACTGTTGTGCGGGCATTATTACTGTGGGTTATCCACAACTACAATCAAAAGGATCAGGGTGGCCTTATCAGCTTTTCATCAAGGCTGAGGCTTCTTTATTTTATATCATTTTACACCCTCTTGGTCAAATTTGAACTCAGCAAGAGTCTTGCTTTACCTTCACGGAGGTGCCTCCTTTCTGTGCCTTCTCTTTTTTGTCAGTATCATCACCTCCCGACGCAGCTGCTGCAGTAGCAAAGACAAGCAGCAACTAAATCACAGAAGAGCCACATTTGCGTGTGGTGGTTTTCTATCATAGCGCAGTTTATGTTACACCTGCGTGCTGCTAGCTAGCGACTATTGTCACAAGCTCAGCATTACTTTCAACCAGGCGATAAAAGTTAAATACGGCGCTTACCTTTACCGCCTTTGCCACCTTTGCCTCCTTTCCCCTTAGGAGGCATTTTTAAAACAGCTTTAAATTAAATATCTAAAAAATGCGAGCTTGCTGGCTTAGTACAGCAGGCGCTGTACTTCTTCGTTTGCTTATTTGCGATGCTATCCACTTCCCGAGACACATACTGCCATCTAGTGACCAAGGATGGAATAGCGTTGTATAAGTAAACTGTTTTTGAGTAGATTATTCGTAAAACTACTTTCTGAAAATAGATCCGAGGAAACGGAGGAATGATGAAGAAGATTCGTAAAATCAAAGCTGTTTTCACAGATTTTTTTCACATTCTTTAATTTTAGATAATGCAATATGGGAAGGGGGAAATTTGACTGTACCCATTGATTTCTATTCTATATATCGGCATGTTTCGATATCCTCTACTTGGTCTAATCAAGCATTATATACCATATTTCCAAGTGTTTTTGGGCACCATTTGTTGTCCAAAGTTGCAATAGTGTAAATTGTATCATTTGAGAACACACTCAACAAATTTACCATTGAAACATTGGAATAACATTGTTTCGATACTCCTCACATGTTACAATTTTCACTGAAACGGTACAAGATAAATGTTACAAGTTAGAGGTGGGTAACACTTGATAACTGAAAATGACGAATAACAGATGAATAACTGTTACTTCGGTTATTTTGGCGTTTTATTTCTTCATTTCTTACTTTTACTTTGAAAAATCAAATGAAGAGGAAGTCCCCGCCGCGCGCTCCCACCTAGCGGCGCCTTCAGTTGTGGTCTCGTCCCCGCCGAGCTGCTACATACATACACGTCAGTGTGTGTCGTCCAGCCGCCGGCACGCCACAGAAATGTCGCCCGTGTTATGAAAGTGATGACTTGTTCATGTGCGCGGAGCGGTTTGCATGCGTTTCTACCCGGCGTTAGGCTGTGAGAGGGCGGACGGACGGGCGTAGGCCGACATGGAGCCTCGGCCCACCGAAGACATGTTCGACTTTCGTCGGTAAGTCGGCTAATGAGCTAAGCTACCTGGCGCTGGCCGTCGTCGGTAAGTCGGCTAATGAGCTAAGCTACCTGGCGCTGGCCGCCGAGCTAAGCTAATTATGCTAACTGTTTTTAGTTGGATCGTAGCCGTGTAAAATTTCCCGAGAAACTAACAGTATCCCGTTTTTACCACAAGCAACGGTTGAAATTAACTCTCCAGTGGTTGTTAAATGTGGGTTGTTAGTTGTTGTGGATATGTAGGTAGTGTGGGACTCGAACGTGTGTTAACGATTTTTCTCACCTGAGCTCTGATCATAAAACTGCTAAGTTAACGGCCTTTCTGCCTCATCGGAGCAAAATGTAGCTGTGAGACCCAGCCTCGAGGACACGTTACTCAATTTGCCGCGAGTTTGCACCAAGAATAGTAGTTTGAGACGTACATGGGGTTCTTGCAATGCGATCTTTCAGAGCAACGAGTTCGGAATTTTGGCACCATTACTTCGAATGATTGGACTCTTGGTACTTCCAGCCGCTTCTTCTGAGTACGTTACGTCTTGTGACGCGCAGTAACAAGATAAAACTGTAGACAGAGGCGTTGTGTCTGATAGAGTTTGGGCCTTGGGTAATGGTGCGATGGGAAACAGATGTCAAAGATGGAAAAAGTCTAACTTGGAAGATATTGGTCTAACTTTTGTCGAGATCAGATTTATAGATATGAGATTGCCAGTTAACATGCAGTTTGCACCACATTTGTTAGCAAGATCCTGCAACACTGACACGTCTCGTCTCCCTTGTTTTCCATCTATAATGCCACATATGTCCTTCATTTTATCTGCAGGCTTCCCAAAGATGGTCTGGTCCTCCTGCTTTTGCTGATTTACTTTCCCGTTGGCCTTTGCTTGATGCTCCTCCGCATTTTTATCGGTGTTCACGTATTCCTAGTCAGCTGTGCACTTCCAGAATGTTTTGTGAGAAGGTGGGTACTCCCAAGACTCCTATGAATCAGGAATTGGGAATCAAAAGTACTACAGCAACATAATTCATACATATTTAAAGTCAGACAAGGTCAAAACATTAGGATTGTGTTGTTGCTGCCTCACAGTGAAATACGGCTTGTTTTGTATTTAAAATAGTAGAGAAGTTGAGTCGGATGCACGTGTGAATGACTTTGCCGCGTGTCAATGTCAACACACCGAGCTCGTCTCTCTGGTTCTGGGTGCAAATTGCGACAATACTTTTAACAAATTCATCTCCTTGGAATTCAGATTCATCGTGAGGACGATGTGCTCAGTCCTGGGGATGCACGTGCGACAGAGCAACCCCCGCTCCAGGGACCGAAACTCCAAGCTGTACATATGCAATCACGTGACGGAGTTTGACCACAACGTCCTCAACCTCCTGACCCCCTGCAATACGGTGAGCCCCGATTGGCCGGAATCAAAAATGAAGCGTGTTGTACAAACGGCAGCAGAAGAGACGAAGCCTGCTGTGTCTTACCTTCTCCTCACCCCCTCCATCCTCGTTCCTCGCCCCGCAGCCCCAGCTGGAGGGCTCCACGGGCTTCGTGTGCTGGGCCCGGGGCTTCATGGAGGTGCACCCCGCCTCGGGCCAGGCGGTGGTGGGCGAGTCTCTGCAGCGCTACTGCTCCACCGAGGGCACGCGGCCCCTGCTGCTGTTCCCCGAGGAGGACACCACCAACGGCCGCGTCGGCCTGCTCAAGTTCAGGTCAGAGCCCCCCGCGTCTCGGAGCTCCTGGAAAATGATTTAGAAAGGCCGCGAGTCGTCGTTACCGCGCCACGCCGGCAGCGCCGAAGCTGCTTATCCGGTCTGCTCTCATTCTCACCGCGCGGAGGTGACGATGAATCATCGTGGCAGACGATTCGCCCCGCAGCCTGACGCCGATATTTTTTCTCCCGCAGCTCCTGGCCCTTCTCACTGACGGATTCCGTTCAGCCCGTGGCCTTACGAGTGACCAGACCGCTGATATCTTTGGTAACGCCATTTCCCCGCACCTTCCATTTCCATACTCTGACCCGATTTAAACGCGTGTAGGATAAGATTTGCCGATAAGAATGGCAGAGGAGAAACTTCTCCAATCCATCAATGCATGAGCCGTCCGCTGCCCCCCTGCACCTTCAATATACCTTGTTTCTCCGCCGGGCCGGAATAGAATTCAGGACACGATGTGCGGCTCAGCTGTGCTACCGCAGCAGCGACCTCACCTTGTTTTTCCCCCCTGCACAGAGCACACCAGAGTCCAGCTGGCTTATGGAACTCTTGTGGACTTTTTTTGCCCCCTGTACAGTGTATCATGTAAGGTACTACATAATTTGTATCATTATTTCTATCAGGGACAGGATCAGGCCTGATGATGTCGCGCAGCCAGATAATCCCATCTGAAATCATTCAAATTCATTTGGCATTAGCACAAATTTCACCGATGTAATGAAGAGGCAGTGGATTAGTTTTAAACAAAGTGAATTCCAGCAGCCCGAGGCTGACCATGTCCTCTGGCTTTCATTATTTTTTGCAGTTGGCTCCCACCAGTGTCCAGACAAGACGAGGAGTCTAATCAGGAGTTTGCCAATAAAATCCAGGAGGTAAATGGCTCCACACACACACATCACCGCGCTTTCTCCTCGCGCTTCCTCTGTAGTCAGATTCGACTGTCACAGCAGAACGCCACGCTGACTAGAAGGATTCACGTCTTACTCGGTCCCACACGTCTCGTCTCTCCCTCTCTCGCCGCTCCTCACTCACTCGCTTGTAACCGATGGTCTTCCCAGCTGCTGGCCTGCGAACTCGGCCTGGTCTCCACCAAGATCACCAAAGCCGACAAAGCCGAGCACATCAAAAGGAGGCGGCACGTGGTCCCCTCGCAGACGTCCACAGGTGAGCAAAGTCCCCCCAGTGGACAAACAGGACGGCGCGTGGACATAGAGCCATGACGGTGTCTCCTCGTCGTAGGCGTCCGGCCCGGCTCCCTCAGCCTGGGCTTCATGGCTCAAAACTCTGCATCAGAGGATCACAGAATCAGCAGGATGGCCCAGCAGGTGAAGGACGTGCTGCCCCACGTGCCACTGGGTGTCATCACAAAGGACCTGGGTATGAATACAACGGAGGCATCTCGTGTTTGGCGTCTGTCGATGCTTATTTGTGTGTGTATAAGCTCAGAGCTGAACAGGTTCGTCCCACCCGCAGCAAAAACCAACTGTGTTGACACCACCATCACCAACCTGCTGGAGAACAAAGAGGAGCAACAGATGGACGCCCCCGGAACGTCCACCTTCGGACTGTCCAGGAACGCTTATTCTTCCGGCCCAGCCCCCACCGTAAAGGTCGACCACACGCACTTGACCTGCAAAGGAACCGTAGAATGTTTGTAAAGTCTACTGACGGCTTTATTCCTCCCCCCTGCAGCCTGCTGCCAAATCTTTCGGGAAATCACCAGCGGATAGACATTTGTCTCTCCAACAGAGGAAGGACGCTCTGTACGCTTTTGCAAGAAGGTGAGTGTCCCGATGTTGTCTGTGCAAGTGTAATTCCCTTATTTTGTCTCTTGCTTTACCAGGGTCAGGGTTAGCGTCAGCTAGCGCACGTTGCAGTTTCAGTCAGGAAGCTGGTTGTAGGTTTCACTTTCATAATAAGTTTCGTTGGAGGGAAACGTTGGCAGCTACCCACTGTTTTCTAACCACGCGGCACCTATTTGTGGATTCTAACGTTGTGTAACGAGCTGCAGGGTGTAACGCGTTTGTGTTTGTCTGCTCTCCTCACACAGACGCTACATAGAGAAGCACGGACTGGATCACAGCGCCAGTCAGTGAACACACGTGGGGTCAAGCCGTCATCGGAAATGGAAACGTGTCAGACAGAAATACATTCAACCCGCATAGATGTATGATTTGAAAGAATAATTTCACGTTCTGTCACAAGGTTTCGTTCAAAAATAGAATGTTTCTCTTTTTTTTTTTCTTTTTAAAGCAGATACTTGAGAAAAGAATTCTGAACATGTATTAGTCAATGGAATGATTATGCATGTATTCAGTTCCTCATTCTGGCTGATACATAATTTTGATAACAATTTGTATTACGATCCACTGACTGTGAATCATCTATTTATTTTTATAATGTTCAAAGTTGTCAGTGAGAATAAAATTCAGCTTGACCTTGCTTTTAAGAGATTATTTTAGTTTTATTGAGTTTAAGCTTGTTCATTTCAGAAACTTTCGCGAGGTCTGCCTGTTTGCTTGTGAACGCTGAGTAGCGACGTATTCACAACAGAGGGCGCACGAAATCTTTTTTTTTTTTTTTACGCCTCGTTTTCCATGGTTGATGTGATCTTCCATCGATCGCCTACAAAGGAAGTTCGTTACTGAAATGTTGAAATTGTAGGGCAGAGTGAGGTCAAACAACATGTGGCACATCAGAACAGGGGCGATCAGTGACATGATGACTGGCTAATGTCAGACAGGTGGCGTTTCAGCGCGGGAAACAAGTAACATGTATAAAGTGGGTGTGAGAGAACCGTAAAATGTTTAATTTTACAAACGACGTTGAGCGGCTTAAGTCGTCTTAGATGCTGATGGACCACTTGTGCGAAATTTAGAATCAAATATTGTGTACCGCTGTGGTACTTCACGGGTTTACGTAGATTCTATACTTCACCCCGGCGGTCCAGTCACTTCACGCAATCGCAGCATGGTCGAATACTGAATTGCATCTGTTAAAATAAAACAAAGGTCGATATAAAACACACACCTTATAAAACATGTGTGTACGGGAATTCTGTATTGACTTACATCAAAACTATTTCTGATCCTGCTGATCAACTACAGCAGATGAACTGTATGTGCTGTTGTCGTCGAGGCAACAATTCCCACAGACCCCGAATGCAGCGCAGCGTCCCGCCGGATGTGACGTATCACTCACTCACGCCCAGCCGCTGCAAAGACGCTAACAGGTTTAGCAATGTCTACGGTGGAAGAGATTTCAACCGAGCCCGTGGACGTCAAAGAAGACAAAGAATATGACGTGGAGGTAGACGATCACCTCGGGTTTGAGTATGGCGCCGACCCGTCCCGGTACTCATTTTACAGGTAATAACCAAAAGCTTTTGTGTTGGGGAGGCTAGCTGCTAGCTCGGTGCTGTATCCGAATCTCACTTCAATTAAACATGAAGATACTGTCACTTACTTGTAATTTTCTTTTAAAGCTGAAACATTCTCGAAATAGTGTATTTCGCAGTTTTGTCAGTAAGATAAAAGAGATAAGTCTTTTATTTTGGTTCAAATATCATTCATAATTACTTCACGTGAATGCAAGTGATGCGAGTGACAGATGAATAAAAATGGCGTCGCATCTAAAGAAAGAAATGTATTCGTGTGTGTGTGTCTGTGTGTGCCAGGGAGCGAAAAGAGTGGGCAGACCTGGAGCCTGTTCCTCAAGATGATGGACCAAACCCAGTGGTGAAGATCGCCTACTCCGAGAAATGTAAGACCTCAGTCACTCTCTCTCTCACACACACCCACACTACAGAAATTCATCAGCACTTGAAAAATATTGTAAATAATACTCGTTCTCCCCTACCCCACCGCTACCACCAATTCTCTTATTTTGATATGGGTGTGTAACTGTAACTCTAGAAATATTTTCTGTGTGTGTGTCTCTCCACAGTCTCAGATGTTTACGACTATTTCCGCGCGCTGCTGAAGAACGACGAGCGAAGCGAGCGCGCCTTCGCTCTGACCGCCGACGCCATCGAGCTCAACGCAGCAAACTACACAGTGTGGTGAGCAAAAAAAACCAAAAACAAATAATTGCCGCGATACTGGTGTTTCATTTTTGCGCTCGCTTACGTATGTGCGTGTTATCACCTGCACAAACCTCTGCAGGCACTACCGGCGTGTCCTGCTGCAGGCGCTGGCCAAGGACCTCCGGGAGGAGATGCGCTACATCACAGACATCATCAGGGACCAGCCCAAGAACTACCAAGTGTGGTGGGTCTCAACTGTGGAGATGTTAAGAAAATATAAAAATATTTATGCTACTTTGCTGCAATCACACCTCAGTAAGGGCAGAGGTAACACACATCTGATGACGATGATGACATGTGCGCTGTCAATATGGCCGCCCCCCTTCTGCAGGCACCACAGGCGCATGGTGGTGGAGTGGCTCTCCGACCCCACAGAAGAACTGGACTTCATCGCCGAGATCCTCAGCGACGACGCCAAGAACTACCACGCCTGGCAGCACCGGCAGTGGGTCATCCAGGTTGGCCACTCGTCCCCGTCATCTCCGTTTTGTCTCCGTCTCCTCCCTCCCGTGTGCTCACGCTCCGCCCAAACCCGTCCCACGCAGGAGTACAAGCTGTGGGACGACGAGCTGGAGTTCGTGGAGAAGCTCCTGGAGGAGGACGTGAGGAACAACTCGGCCTGGAACCAGCGGCACTTTGTCATCTCGCACACCACCGGCTTCTCCGAGCCGGCCGTGCTGGAGCGGGAGGTGGAGTGAGTACCTCCTCCTCTTCCTCCTTCTTCTTCTCCTCCTCCTCCTTCTCTGCCACCTCCTGATCCCTCCTTCTCTCCTCAGGTACTGCCTGAAACAGATCAAGAAGGCTCCTCACAACGAAAGCGCGTGGAACTTCTTGAAAGGGTAAAAAAAAAAAAAACAGCAGCAGCAAGGAGCCTTGGCTCAATCTGAGTCTCCACGTCCAAGATGGCAGCCTCCATCTCTTTTCTCGCCCGTCTCCTTCAAGGATCCTGCAGGACCGCGGCCTGTCCTCTCAGCCGGGCCTCCTGCAGAAGGTCCTGGACCTGAAGGAGACGCACTGCTCCTCCTACCTGCTGGCCTTCCTTTTCGACTGCTACGAGGACGCGTTGGAGACCGGCGACCGCGAGGAGATGGCGGAGAGCGGCGAGCAGAAGGAGATTCTGAAGAAAGCTCTGGATGTAGGAGATTTTCTGGAATATCTGGATTTTCTGAATGTCTTTCCGAGTCCTTGTTTATTTATTTATTTATTTATTTATTTGTTTGTTCATTTTTCCTACAGATTTGCGACCTTCTGGCGCAGGAGAAGGACACCATCAGGAAGGAGTACTGGTTGTTCCTGGGCCGCTCCTTACAGGCCAAACACGGACGCGGCGACACCTCAGACCAACCTGGCGCCGAGGAAGCTGAACCAGGGGAGAACGGGCAGGAGGAGCTCAGCTAAGGAGGAACATCTCAGACTTCTCTCAGCCTGGAGTTTGAAACGTCCCTGATTTCCATCGCCCCAAAGACTGAGGACTCAAATACTAAGACACTCGAGTCGGACGGTTCATTTAGCGGCGGGGACAGAGGAGAGCGCCCCCTGCTGCCGGAGAACACCGGAGAAGAAGCTGTGTTTGCTCATCTAAAGCCGCCGAGGCTCCTCATCCTCAATGGCTGCCTGTGTTTGTTTGTTTGTTTGTTTGTACAGACAGATGAGACACCAGAACTTTTAGATTTGCTTTTCTCTTAGGAGATCGGAACCATCAGACGTGTCCCACCGCTCAGTCACTGGGAGACCGCAGACACACACACACACACACACAAAACGAAAGTCTGTTTCAGTTTGCAGTAAAATATTTATGTAAAATCAGTTTGTGCTCGTTTAGTGAACATCAGCTAAAAAGAATGGGCCCAAGAGAGCATCTCGCCAGGTTTGGAGGAGGTGCACGCACACACACTCTCGCTCTATCTCTCTCTCTTACACACACACACACACTCGCACAGTTAAACCTGCAGCCTGTAACTTTCCCCACAAGAAATCGGCTCTCGTCTGTACCACCGATCAGATATCCAATGTTGTGACGTGAATAAAGAGTTAAACCGTTAGCCTGAGTGCAGTGTTTGCGCACACACACACACACACACAATCATACACACAGCCCGAATTGGAGAATAACGTGCTAGGGGTTTATGGCGAGAGAAAAACATTACGGCTGCAGGAATCGAGTGCGATTTCCCGAGCCATCTATTCTGCCGGATAATGAAGCCGCCGGCAGACGGACGAGGCGCGAGCTCGTCCGATCGATAACCTTCATCACATCACCGCCTTTACCTCGCTCCCTCTCTCCACCCCCCCATCACCACCTACACCCCTCCCTCTCTTCTTAATCATCCGTTTTCCAGCGTTTGTTGCGCCGGGGTTGTTATTCCAGCCTCTCTGGTGTATGTGTGCGTGTGTGTTTGTGTGTGTGTACTGGGGGCCTGCTGCTCCTCACAAAGCTGCTCCGGGTTCCCTTGAAGCCTCAGAATGGAGTCGCCGCCCCCCGCCCCCCCCAGTCGCAGCTGTTTCTCCTTGTGCGTCTCCTGCGTCTTAAATAAGCAGCCGGCGCTCCAGTGGGCGGAGCTGAAGGAGTAATTACGGCTTCTCGGGACGCGTCACGCCCGAGTAGCTC
>OMPJ01011434.1:7400-30036 GCA_900312935.1 Carapus acus
CCCACGTCCCTCCCTCCGTCCCCCACCGCCAGGCTTTGATCCTGCTGCAGGTCACTCAGACCACATAGGTCATGTCTCCATTGGTGCAGGTGGCCCTCAGGATAATCCCACACACACGCACACACACACACACCCCAGACCTAACAGCCTCTGCTTTGAAGGACAGGAATATTTCTTCCTGTCCCTCCTCTAAACAGAAATCTGGCTTTTATTTGTGACCGCCGCCTTGTTGTTCCCTCTGCTTCCCTCCATGGTTTCCTTGCACGTGTGGGTTTTCGGTA
Source organism: Carapus acus (assembly GCA_900312935.1). Classification (NCBI taxonomy): domain Eukaryota; kingdom Metazoa; phylum Chordata; class Actinopteri; order Ophidiiformes; family Carapidae; genus Carapus; species Carapus acus. The sequence continues at coordinate 7,682 of OMPJ01011434.1, forward strand.
ATTATATTTCTGGTTTTTCTTCTTCTTCTTTTTTTTTTTGCTTCCTCCTACAACACAAACACATGCAAGGTGGATTTCTGTTCTTTTTTTTCCCTTGTTTTCCCCCGCACACGTGTTGACAGTACAAGAGATGTTTTCAGCGGTACCGCGAAACACAAATACCTTCCACAACATTGTCCTCATATTGCCCTGGCCAGGACAATTTGCGGCACAAGAATAAAAAGGACAAAATACTGGAAACAGGATGAAATAATGTCACCACAGTGGAAGAAGTTTTGGAAAATACAAAGGCGGACAAATAACGTGAGGTGCAGCCCAGACTTTGGCAGTGTGTTTTGGATTGGGATGGGATGGAGGGAACAGTGGGTTGGATTGAAAGCATACACTATAACAAGACACAAGAAGCACTGTGATACAATGTGCGCGTGTGCGTGTGTGTGAGTGTGTGTGTGTGTGTATAGCCTTCTATCCTGTATCAATACAGTGGAAATGCGCTGAATGAAAAGATCATATGAAAGACACTCGGGCTGAGCAGGTGTTTCAATTCAGGAAAGTCTGATGAAGATATGTGTCCGTTTTTGTGCCAACCCACTATCATCACCGACGGCACGCCCACACACACACACACACACACACACACACACACACACACTCTGTGTGTATGGGTGTGCCTGTCTGTGCGATCGTGCACTGTGCTATTGCCTAGAATAGTGGATTTGTGCTGCTTATTCAATATTGCAGGCGGCACCACTGCTTTAAGCCACCTGGGTAAACAGGTTATTGCCATATCAATCATTTACAGTGACACCCGATGGTTGAGACCACAGACAATATTGACCAGCGGACTGACAGAGATTAATGGCACCGCACATGAACAAACCGATCCCTCGTCCTCCTCCTCTGCCTCGCCCATTCTCAAAACACCATTTTTCGGCTCTCCCGCGTTCTTCCAATTATCAATTTAAACCCTCAACACCCCCCGAGCATCCATTTCGCCCCAAAGTCTCCCCGTCGTTTGTTTTCTCCTCCATTTGGTCCGTTGTTTTTATCCATTTCTCCCTCGCCTTCCTTCGCAGGGAAATGCCTCGCGGCCTCTCTTGAGCACCGCCTCACTCTCTCACGACATCGGTGGAGAGCTAATTGAAGATACGGTGGCGCCTCGGGATACCAGCGTTTCCCCATATGAGGAAATCAGGTTACGAGCAAAAAATACGCGAAAAATTTGTCTCGGGGTACGACAATTCGCTTACGTTACGAGCTGTGGTTACGCCACGTGCTAGCTACCCCTGCATCTCTGCGTTCACATGCACTTTTCAATGTATTTTTGTGGTTTACGTGACAAAATATTGTAACCTAACATGTTACCTAACAAGGTGGTTGCAAAGGATAGTGCTGCTGAAAGGGGGAGGACTATTCTACTGAAGACGAGGGAAGAAATGAAAAAGCTCGATGTGGCGGAGGAGTTACCGTGGTTACCATGCAACGTCCAAAACTCCAAAAAGATGTTGAGAATCTGTTGTTGCTGTGGATTATTGAGAGGTGGTTATTCTCCGTCTGAGGGTACTAAGTCTGTGCAATTGTCCCAGACCAGGATTCTGAGGGTTCCTGTCCTAAAATCATGGACCCAGCCGTCGTTTCTCTGGGGCTAACTTTGGGCCTGGAGGTGTATGGTGCTGATGTGGAAGAGTTAGTTGAGGAACACAGATAATTTGTCAAATTTAAATGGAAAAGTACTTTGATTCTGCATGAACAGCAATTTTCATTGATTTTGGTATTGATGTTATTGTATTAATTGGATTTCCATCACTTTAAATGGGGTTTCAAGATGCAAGCTATGTCATGGAACACATGATAACCATATCCTGAAGCACCACGCATTAGCAAAACTGTGAAGGAGAGGACGTGGATTTTGGCGATTTTTGCAAAGGTCAGAGTAGTGCTGCTCAGCAGGAGCGTTTTGCTGGCTAATCTATTGACAGCTGCTGTCAGACATCAGCATGAGCCGCCCGACAGCTGGTTGGAATACATGTCAGCTGCTTGGGTAACTGTCAGTTAATCTTAGCGGTACACTAAAATCGGAATATTTAGTTTTGATGTAATCTTGATTAATTGATGTCTTCTCCATTTTAATGTCTGTGGTTGGCTGGGGGATAAAAGTGGTTTTCGTTCAGTGACACGACAGCTAATGTTTCTGGGTGTCCAGTTTTTATTCACTTCTTACTCTTGGTTATCTTAGGGTGAAGGGAAGGCTTATCTTGAGCCAGGAAGGGAGGAAAAAAAGTCAAGACGATTTAATGATAACCTCATCCTTCGGCGGATGACGTGCCAGAGGAGTAAATCAAGTGAAACCAAGTGTTAAATGCACCAGAGTGGAGCCGATATATTATTGATGATACCCGACACCGCATGACTAACGACACACAGAACGACCTACAAAAAAAGTCTTGACGGCTGCAACACAGGTCTGCGTTTGCCAGAATGGACTCATGGATAATCGAACAAAATTGAATCTGTGAAATGTATCTTAATGTATACGCAGCATGTGCCAGAGGAGAAACAAGACACAGCGAGGGATTGCTGGCACGCGTTACGTTCTATAGCTCCAGTGCCCAGAGAGCATCTGAGGACTTTGTGCCTTGCTCGTGGACATGTTGGCATTGGTGTCCATGGTTTCAGTGGACTATCAGTGTCCACCTTCATTCTCAGTCAACAGTCTCTGAATATGGGAGCTACCAGCTCATTAGCCCATTACAACATTTTGCACCACGAACTGCACAGCATCAGTCAGCCGCCCACAATGTCACGACTGCAGAGTCTCGATACTAATTACGAGAACATTCCTCAAGAAAAAAATTCTCTGATACCGACCCCCTCGTGTTCACGGTCACGGAACCGGATATTAACTAAATTAATATAGCCGTCATTCCATTTTGCATACCGGCAGAACCTGACATATCTCCATTTCTGATTAAGCTCCATCACGTCCTTTGGGCGACGTCCCTCCCTAATTGGAATGTGAAATTAACATATTTCATGGAGTAGCTGAAGGGATGTTGCCACAAAAGGGAGAAACACAACCGCCGGAACGACACATCCTGCCGTCAAGTGACAGGACAAAAGTGTGCACCAGGATATTTTTAACCTTTGTTTACCTTAGCCGAGTGGGGAGGAAACCTCCGTCTTTGTCTGCAAAAATCCGGTTAGGACCTCACACGGCTACACAAATTCACACCTGGGAGCGCTGGAGTAATTGTTGGCTGTAAGCTGCCATGAAACTCACAGCTGTGTTTATGTGCCCTGCTCAAGGGCGAAGTGCAATAAAAATGGAGAGGAACACCAGAGTGGCATGTTTTGTGTGATGTCGTGAAATTCAGAACATCACAGAGCCTGAGCGGTGTTAAAGACATGCTGGCGCTCAAAACAAGTTTTAAGTGAAGGGTGTGTGATGATTCTACTCGATACATATCAGCCAATCTGCTGTTAAGTTGTAATTAACTTTTTTTCTTTTTTTTAATCCCTGTCAAGATGTTTTCCCCTTAACACTCTGGGAGAATATCTATGAGATTGTGCCCTGTGCTCTGAACACTTGGCAGGCTGAGACTGTTTCTAAAATATTTTCATGTTCCTCTACCTGCAGCAGCACCCGCCACACACACATTCTCAGCGCAGAAACATGCAGAAAAAGAGAAGAGGTGGAAAAGAGGACAAAGGGTTCTTTGCCAAGATATTAATGGAGATTTCTCTGTACCACCAAACCAGTGCCTCTGATTAGCGTTAATTAATCTCAGTGGATTTGAACCACCAAACGTGGAAGGATTTGCGCACAGTTTGCTGCTTTCACTGAGGGAGTATGTGCATGTGTGTGTGCGTGTGTGTATGTGTGTGTGCGAGGGGGGGGCCTTCCAACCAACCCACAATCACCGATTCTGCCACACCCTTCAGCCATTTTACCCCCCAACTACACACAAGCCGAGTGCGCACACACACTAAACCAGGGTTTCAGAGACACCGACTGCCCTGCAGGCGTAGCTGGTGTCTTTGAAAGAGAACACGCACAAAAATGTGTTTCAAAGACAGAAACCAGCGAACGTGTGCGCACACATGTACGCACACACATGCGCACCGACACATAACAACCTACTTCAACAACCGTGAGGAGGTTTTCACAAGCTGCTAATGGGTCATTAGCATCTCATCAGCTCAGAATTTCACTCCACAAATGACAGAGTTGCAAAGACGTCCGTGTACCCTGTCGAATCGAAAAGAGTCCAGGGTTACTTATTCATTTACTTATTGTGCATGATGCAGAATAAAGCTGGTGCACAGGCAGCAGACTGACCCTGTAATATCTGCACAGATTCCCAATCAGTGCTGATAAGTGCCAGACAACAGCGTGAAAACCTTCAGTCGTTCCCATTCGGTCATCCTGCAGTGTGTCAAACTGCCTCCACATGTCTCTGAGGGGACGGATGGTGCAAAATGTGTTGTTATGGTGTGTTTGTGTGTGTGTGTGTGTGTGTGTGTGACCCAGGACAAACTGCATGGTGTCACGGCTTTTCCGGGGCTCCTCTGTATGAAAGAAAACAGCGGGAGGTATGTGGGCGCCGTGTGGTTGATATTCAACATGGGATTCTGCGCAGTAATTTATTTATAAGCCAAATAAACACGTTATTTACCACTGCAGGATGGCCAGCTGACGCATGGGAGCGATAAAAGGAGAGGAGGGACGCAGGAAAGCACCTACGAACGGCGCTTCCATCCCCTCGCACAGCGATAACTTCACCAACGCTTTACTGACCCACGGCACACACACGCGGGCACATGCACGCACAAGTCTGTGTTTGCCAGATTCAGGGGTAGCGAGCGTGGTGTGTTTGAACAAGGCGGCCTGTTAGAGGGTCTGATTAGAAGCTCTGTTTGAACAGAAAGACACAGCAACCTATCGGCACACGACAGGAGCCGCCCAACCTTAGAGTCAACAGCGGTGAGGAGGCAGCGACAGCGCTGTGAAATAAATCAAAACTCAAGAGTGGCCCGATTTCAATGAGCAACTCTGGATTTGCATCAAGTTTGGTTGCACGCACGGAGAAGCTCAGTATTGTCACAGATATGTTTCGCTGAAATATGATGGGCAAAGGTTCAGTGTGTCATTTAACACGTGCACAGACCATTACGATTGCATATCTAGTCACAATTTACAGATATTGGAGCAATTTCAGCTGCTGGTGTTGTTGACATTAGGCTAGTTTGCAGGTGGAGGTTGAGATGATATAGACAATATCCAAAGCAATCACATTTGAAATAGAATGAAAAAGTGGGAAATTGCCAATCAAACAATCACCAGTTCAACAAATGTGTTGCACTTCCTGCCGATTCTGTTGCCGTTTCTTTCTGTTCTCTCCCTTTGTTTGTTGATGGTGTGGATTTCTGTCTCGTTTCCCTTTTCGTCACTGAATTTTTGGACAAGGCACCTCCATCAAATTTCCTCTTTTTCTTGTGTGGGGCACTTTGAGGAAAATAATTTATCAGAACTTTCTCCTGATAAATTGGTGCATCCTACCTTGAAATCGCCAATAACTGGAGTGCAGCTGGCCTGTGAGAGAGGGTGCTGCACCAAGGTGGTGACAGTGTGTGTATGTTTGCTTGCGTGCGTGCGCACCCGAAGACAACAGACAAACACAGATAAAGCTTGGTGCACAGACACAACCACACAACCGGGTCCAATTTGCCCCCCCTCCACCCCATAATGCATTCAGCCGTCCTCTGATGGGTGCACAGTCAAGCGGTCACATCCAACTGATTTCATTGACAGTGGCCTGCCCACTGTGGAGCAGGTGCAGGTTATGGTGGCAAACAGCTGGCAGGCCGAGGCGGCCCAAGCTAACGCCCCCGCTGCGATCAGGTGCGGAGCTGCAATAAGAGCACCTCAAGACAAAACACCGGGAGGAAAACACGACCCAATAGAATAGTGTAGAATACTGACGCCTATGCTCTAGAAAAGAACATCTGGTTTTCTGAGAATCTATCCATCCATCTGTCTATCTGTACATTTGTAATGGATGGGTAGGTAGGTAGATAGGTAGGTAGGTACTTAAATGATCCATTGATCTTGCTATCCAGGAAATCAAAGGCCCCACCAGCTCAGGGTGATAAATAAGGTGGAATATACTAAAAAGAACCAACAGGCCGAGGTAACTGTTCCAATAATGAGTTTACAGCCACGATGAGAAACATGGAATTATACTATTTTCGGCTGCATTTAACTTGATGAAATGATGAAAGAACAAGGGACATTTTTGACAATCATCTGAGCAAATTCCACCAAAATTCCTCTCTTCCCTCTTTGTCATCCCCGTCCATCTCCATGTCCAGGACAACTGCGGGACACTAATGCAAACTGGACACTCGCTGAATTATTTGATGTGGCATGTCAATTACAACCCAACTGGCGAGCTAACGTAGAATAACAGCATATTGTCGGCTTTAATTATATCATTCCAATATACAGTATTTCCATGTACTTGCTTCATTCTAAGAGAAACAGCCTATCTGCAATCAATACAGTGAGACTAAGCCAGACACTCCGAGCAACCACACAGCCAGTGCCTTGGTCATACCACTTCGGGATGAGAACTGCTAGCTTAAGCTTTCTAGACCAGCATTCCATCTCCTGAGTCATCCTTGTACTAAAACGCAGTGGTGGTGAGGGATGTCAGTTACATTTACCAGCCTAATTTATAACAAAGCCGAGTGTCAGTCTTTCCCTCTCCGAGTCAAGAGGGAGTGTGTGTCTATGTCCATCAGCACTGCATTAAGTGGGTCCCTGTTTGGGGGGTAGTGCACATCGGGCAGCTCAGTCCAGACCTAAAGGTGGTCCCTGCCATCGCCGAGGAGACCCTGTTCTAAAGTGTCTCGGTGCAGCAGAGACAGACAGTCTGTCCCCGCTCCATTCTCAGCGCTGACATTTGCCCCTCCGTGAACTCTGTCCTCACCCCCTCACCGTGGAGTTCCTACCTCCAGCGTCCGCTTCTCTTCCCAAACCCTGCTCGATTCACGCCGCTTTGCCTCTCTCGCTCCCTCCCTTCCGAAAAAAGAGACGCAGCCCCGCGGTCGAAAACACAGAGCAGGCCTCCCACTGAGCCTTATTTTCTGCCTCCACCTTCACCTTCCAGTTACACCCTCGCTCCCCTCAGGTGGCGGTCGCTTCCTAATTTGGTGTTGTTGGTAGAAAGAGAGCTGCACCAGCCCACCCCATGCTCCCTCTCTCACTCTCTTTCAGACACACACACATTGACTCTATCGCTATCGAAATGGTACAAATCGCTTGATCATTTAATTAGAATTCGTCTGGAAAAGCATTTTAGCAGCCATTCTCTGAGCTTTCGAAGGCTATCATCCTTATGGCTGGTGTTTGTTTAGCTTGCGCGACAAACTGGTGTTGATGAGGATGGAAGGAAAGAGGTTGTCGGGGTTGGGTGAGGGTATTGCGGGTGTACCGAGAGTGAACATTGCTTGATAACAGAATGATTATCCATCCAGGAGGATAATGACGGTACTTCACTCCCGCATTTACAGGTCATTTAAATCTCCTTGTTGACAGCAGTGGCAGACAAAGCAATGTTTGCGATGCTAATTTCTTTGAATAATGTGAATTATTAGCTTCTAATGGGGACGCGGTGTCTACAGCGGTGAAGTGGCGGTGGGGGATTTTCATGTATTACCCATTTGCTTTTTGACGCAGACATTTTGACAAGCACCCCTTGAGACATTTGCCCTAACAAAAGGCCACTCGGCGAGTGTGTGCGTGCACGCGTGTGTGTGTCTATATTTGACCTCCAGTTGAGACTGCAGCAGGGAGGGAGTGACAGACTGGCCAACAGGCAGAGGAATTCTCTGCAGGCTCTCCAGAGCCTTGGGCTGGACTACATTTACACTTGGATGTAACACCTCAAAGACTCGCCACATGCCCGCCGGAGCCCGAATCACACATCCTGTCCCTCCTTTGTCACCATTGTTCTTGGAAAAATAACAAAATCAAATCAGAGAAGTAATTTCCAGTGACTTTGTCCATATCCGTGCAATGTAACACTTGGAAACGTTTTTGCAAAGGGAGTTTACAAATGCATCTGTCTGGGCTTTGTTACTGAAGCTTGAAGGTTTCTGGCAGAGGCAGGACAGTTGTGGACACGCCGCCTTCCTCCCCCCAGAGCTCGGCAAGAGAATGAAAGCAAAGCGTGTCTGCGCTGCCAGAGTGATCTTTCCCCCTCTTACTCCCTATCACCGCCAGACACAGACCAACAGACGACTATATTGTGCGCCCGCCGCAGCTGTTCCGCAGAGGGCAGTGAACCTTTTGTCTCTCTCCACCTCATCAGGGCGGAGAGAGAGCGGCAGCGGTTCCCACAAACACCGACGCACTCTGGTTCCTGTGCGTCTCCCTCGCCCCCGGCACGCACCCCACCCATGCCGCTTCCCGCAACCAGACATCCTTCCCTTTCCCAGCTTGCGTGCCGCTACTCTCTTCCTGCCAGCGGCCCCCCTTTCCTCCTCTCTACAACCCCACACATCCCTTTAACCATCACAGAAGTATTTCTCGGCTCTGCCCTTTCCCTCCCCTCTCGCCCGGGCAACCGTTCCTCTCTGTCCATACTCGCCATGCCGGAAGCTTCTCTATATTTACTCCATCTCCACCCAGCTAACGCCTCTCCCGGCACTGCTATGCATCTTTCATCTGCGGGCCCTCTTTGACCTATATTCCCAGTCTGGCCACCGTTCCCGCTTCCCTCCGGCTCTCCACAACAGTGGCCCTCGGGTCGAGGCAGTCCGGCCGGAATTAAACACGCAGCGTGGGAACAAACACGCATCCCGGCTGGCTAGCGGACAACGCTAAATTTCTACGTCAAGGTGACGAGATGGCAGGCGTGCGGAGAGTCTTCGACAACAGCGCGGGGTTGGTGGCACCATGATAAATATTTGAACTCGGCTGTTTTGGTTGGAGTTGCGTGGATACACAACGTAGCAGGAATATAGGTCAGAGCCGCTCTCGCAGCACATGGCCCAGTTTACCTTCCTCTCCCCCCCGCCACACACACACACACACACACACACAAACACACACACATACACCCACACACTAATGGAATTCTAGCCAATTATAATTTGTTTAAAAGTTCCACAGCCTTATGAATACACAGGCATAATAGATCAAACCAAGTTTTAAAAATGCTTCTATAATGATTCTAATTTGAGCTGAAAGACTGCAACACTTGATTTTAGGATATGAGCTGGTGACGTGAAACTTTTGGATCATTTTTGGTGTTTTTTGGACTTTCAACATACAATCACATTCCAGCTGAACCAGGTCAGTAGATCACCGTAATCCTGCAGTGGTGCCGGTATGAAACACCCCTGAAATACTGAAATATATATTCATACAACCGGGAATCTTGTTGCTGTGTTTGCAAAATGAATTACCAAACTTCAACTTTAGAAAGAAGCCTCCACTGACGTGAAAAAAATAAAGAAAAAACTCATCAAACAAAAAAAAATATATGTTGCTGAATGACTCAAGTCATGTCAATTTAACTTGTATAGCGCCAAATCATAACAGAAGTTACCCCAAGGCGCGAGATTTATTTTGTTTGGTACTGCATTATCTGATTAAGCAGCAGTTTTTGGCACTGTACCACTGATTACAGTGCAACACACACACACACATACACACACACACACACGCACACAGGTACCGTACATGGGTGTAGGTTCCACGATCATATGTTAACCAGGTTAATCGTTCAATGCTAATCCATGAAAGCTGTTTAGTGAGGTTTTCTACCTAGCAGATGGAGGCGCACTCAAGCACATGTACACACATGCGCGCACACACACACACACACACACTTTCTTCAGCCTTTGACTTCCATTCATCCAGTGACCAAAAAGCTTTCTGGTCAGCCCAACCTGTTAGCCAAAAAGAGCAAAAGGCAGCAGGTAGGTTTCATCTTTCCCTTGTGGTTTCTTCTGCACACACTGAACTCAGGCTTTCTGCATTTTCACTGCGGCCCTGATGTATTCAAAAAGACAAAATGGAGCGAAATTGATCGCGAGGGCCACGGGCTGCTCACTTCAAACACAAAGCAAAATACACAGGGAAGATCAGATGCTGCGCTCTGACAGATCCACCGCGCCGGTGCAACTCCGCATGCAGCCGTCCTCACAATGGACGGAGTCCTGGCCGTTCCCACACCCCTGGAAGTGACCCCTCTTTGGGGCTGGAGACAGGTGTCTGCACGCTTACTCCCTGCCCCCACCACGCAGGCACGCACTCACACACACACCCTGCTCAGGACGCAGTCACACACAAACGTTCAACGAGTGCACTCGCGTCCGTACAAACACAAAGGGGCAGTTGTGCAGGTTATGAGGGCGGCGAGCCGTCTGTGGCGTCGGGCTTCATTAAGCGTCCCTGCGTCCAGCTGATTTCATTAGCGTGGCCTGTGTGAGGCGCGTCTGTCCCGCAGGTGCTGGATCAGCTTAAATCTAATAACGACTTTGTCTGTGTCCACGCCAGGACTGAAAGTGGCCACAGTGACCAGGTCCTCCCGTCCAGGACGTCCAAACTGACCGAACTGGGACAGCAAGACGGAGATTAAGTGACAGCGAGGGTCCGCTAAGCATGAACAGTTAGCCGGTTTGAAACTGCTGAACTCTGTTGGCCTGTGTTTTTATTTGATCTTGATATACTTCATTAATCCGCAATCATTTGAGGAGCAATGGGCTGTTCACGAAGGTGCCCGGGAAGCAGTTACAGGTTCAATGTCTTGCTCAAGGACACCAAAACAGTGCACTGGAGTGCGACAGGTTGAACCTGTACAGTTCCCATTTTGACCACAAGGTTTGTTACTTTCGTCATTCTTAGCTTATCAACTTTCAGTCAGTATTGTTGCTGTTGAGATTTGGAGTCAAGAATTGGGAATCTTTTGGTGTCATTCACAGCAATTCACATTGTGTAACAAATTTAAGGTGCTGAGTTCCGGATTTAGGAGTTCCGAATGTAGATGATCCTGAATAATCAGTGTTTCCTGTTAGAGGGAAAAAACACCCAATGAGATGATCTGGGCTCTGGAAATCGGGACGAATGCGTCCCGAGACATATGGCGATTTAACGAGGCATATATCTCAATCGATGCACTAATCGCAGCCGCAGTATTAATCCGAACGAGTCGATATGATCGCTCCATGCGGGGCATTGCACACGTCAGTCATGCCACGCCTGTGCGCGCTGACCTCCGTGACCTTTACATCGATCCGTGGTGGTTAGTGTTTTTGTTGTCCCCTCCTACACACACACACACACACACACACATACACACACACTCTGGTTGCCACCCTTTGGAGCAATGATGATGTCACAGAAAACACAGGACTCTCCCCTTTTCCGATGACATCATCAATTCTACTGCCACAGAGACTCAACCCCCCTGAGCCCACACACCCACATACACACACACACCCACACACACGAGTAAGAACTGAGGCCACCTTTCTGATAAGTGTGAACTCAGCCTCACAATTTGAGTGAGCAGGTAGGAAAGAAGGAGGAAAGTGTGATATTGTGATGTAACAGCGGCTGCAGTTAATAGTTAACACCTTCTTTTGTTATGTGTCTGGCACCACAAACGCCTCGGTCTGCATTTTGCAGATTAACTTAATGGAGGTGCTACATTCAAAGGTCTCCTTCTTCAGTTCAGCTGGTATCTAAGATAGGAATGACCCAATTTTACATAAATATTGAAGCGGTTCCTTTTTTTTCCTCTTTTTTTTTTTTTTTACTTTTTTTTGAAAACGTTTCCTTTCATTTAAAGCAATCTAGATTGGCTTAGCAGGTTGGGAACTAGACCAGAAGAAAAAAGGGGTTAAAAAATCAAATGAGTCAGGGGAATTGGGAACTTTTACTCCCTTTTACTGCCACAGCAGAAGTTTTGTGTCTTTGATATGTAACTGATGCTTCATCGGCCGGCCAAACTCGCCTCAGCAGCAGCGGCGGCAGCAGTGGCGGCAGTTCACACACTCGCTGTCACATTTAAACACCGCATTTTGTCACAATTACAAGCACCATATAACTCCGCGCCGGGGTTGTTGCGCTTTCCATCACCATTGTTCTTCTGAGCGTTACAGAGCGAGACCTCCGACACCTCGTACACTTCCGACAACCAATCCGAGACCAAAGACGCCGACCGTCCTCTCCCTGGCATCGCTCTGGACTTTATGACACGGCTGCGGCTCTACAAACGCCCCCGTAATGGTTTTGTACGCGCCAGCGTGTGATGCCAGGTGATGTGTCTGGCCCCGTAACAAACACACACACACACAGAGACAGACACACACCTCTCCAGAGACAACTCTGGCTTTGATGTAGCTTGCCAGCCAGCTAGTTGGATGACTGATCAGCTGTTTCCAAAACGGGGACCAGAGGCTATCATGGATTTCGGCTCTGCAGCCACGGCCAGATGGTATTTCACAAACACAAACTACACACACACTCACACATAGTCAGCAGCAGACATACATTTCAAGAGACAACAGATGTAGCACAGAACAGCAGAGCCAATTAAACACAAACGCACACAACGTTGACAAAAGCGGCACGCACATCTCTCTTAAGAGGCAGTAGGTCCAGCATAACTAATCGAACGCACGCATGCGTGCACACACACACCCGCACACACACGTAGCTTTCTCCCGGACGTTGTAAATGACTATAGCAGTAATTGCATCAGTCCATAAGTGAATTAAAGGAGTGTGTGTGCTGCAGGCCGTGCACAGCAGGGACTGGGCGCAGCACGCGGCTGTTTACTGTGCTGCTTACAGCGCTTATTGTCCTCTGCCACCGTGTTACCTGCTCGGCTGTCACACACCATTACCTGCAACTAGCCACAATCACGCAGACACACCTCCACACACACACGTGCACGCACGCAATTGCTCAGTTCTGTTTCAGGAACCTCAACGTCGACGTTCGTCAATGTGTCGAGTTGTAATTCAGCGCTATCATGTATTATTTACACCCTTTCCCTGTTTTCAGAGACTTTCTGAGGCTCACTTTTCAACGTTTAGGAATATATAATAGCAGCTCACCGATTGGGTGGTACAGGAAAGACAGAGGGCGCCCATAAGCCGAGCCGCTCAAATTGCCGTGATCTGTATCTGTGTCGGCATCGGGAGTCACATCATGCCGTGGAGGTTAGCAGGTCACCAGGCTAAGGAGCTTAGCCAGCTGGACGGCCGTGACCTGTGGGGACAAAATACACAATAAGCCATCGCGTCACATGACCTGTGGGTCTCTGTACATGCAAGTACGCAGCGTCAGAGCGTTACGTCGCACAAGACGTCGTCATAATGCTCAAATGTTACTTAAGGGATTAACATAGTCCACAACAAATAGCGTGCCCAGAGGCAAAGTCGGAGCACCACAGAAAACAGCAGTGTCACGTCTCAGCTGAAGTCTGAAGCTATTTGTCACAGAGAAAACTTGTTAGACTCAAAGAAAGTGAATGTTCTCTCCAAAACAACTATTGTGAAATGCGCCTGGGCCATTTCAGCATTTCGGATTCAAAACATTGCAGCTGCTCACTCACCGACAATGAAATTCAAAAGATGAGCCAAACAGAGGCAAATTATTTCGGAAATTTTTTGCACAACAACACAAAACAGTTTTGAGGTACAATCATGTCATTATTAAGTCCTTTGGCCTCTCCCAGCAGCACCATGTTTTGCCCATCTCCAAACCATGTTTGCAAATTTTGTTGAAGGAACAACGACTGAGGGGAGCAACCTTCTGTCCTGTGGACGAAAAAAATCTTAAGTGATTAACATTTTCTTTTATCTGCGTGTGTGATGTGTGTTTACCATGATTTCTGTCAGCACAGCTTCTCACAAACAATCTTGCTAACGCTACATCCCCTAAGTTCAGACTGGAGACACTTGGACAATCTCACTCTAAACCTCACATCCACATTCAGAACGTCCTGGTATGTACATCAAAATGTTGTTTTTGTTGCCAGAAAGACATATGTCCGTTGGTGCAAATTAGCAAGAACATGTCTTCTGCGACGAGTTGCAGAGCAGGAGGAGCAGAAACCTCATCGGCTCATTGCTCTTGGAAGAAAACTCCATCCTGCTCCTCCGAACCGGGGAGAGGCAGCAGCAACACAAATGCTAAGAAGGGTACAAAACAACTGATGTGCAGCAGCTCTCCAAAACAAAGCAGAAAAAAGTGTGTGCATGTGTGTCTGTGTGTTTACATGCTTCTACGTCTTTTCACCGGCTCGAAGTGGATAAATATCTATTGATTGGAAAATGGAGGATAATGGTGGGGACTAATCAAAGAGTAAATGGCTTTGGGGTTCAATATCAGGGGTGGAGGGGGGGTTAGGAAGCGGGGAGGGTTGGAAGACATCTTTATCCGGGGTTAAAAATCCATAGAGGAGGCGGAGTGGCGCCCTAATGGACCGACTATCCGCTCTGAATGACAGGCCGGGTTGAAGGGAGGTCGCCATTCCAAATCTGTCCACTCGCAGGCGGACGTTAGCGTCTTAAGCTCCTGGAAGCGTCAATGAATCAGAGCTGGAATTAGATCGCTGTGGAAAACGGCCTTGTTTACCATCATGGGCTGAGCTGGCATCCCTCACTGGGCACCGTCCCGCCGCCGCCGTTACAGAACAAACGCATCCTGACGGGAAGGCAGGGAGGCAGAAAGTATCGATTGAGGGAGCAAAGGGTGACATGGAACATCTTGTAGTGTTCCAGCCCGCCTGCTGCCTTATCACTCAGAAGGTATTATATTTTCTTATGGCGGCTCCCGGAGTGGGAGCAAAACTCCTGTGGAACACCTCAAGGTTCCAGAGGGAAACATGGGAGAGTTCCTCCTTTTTCATTTCCTAGTGGTTTTGATGTTCTCCATCAACCCGCAAGGACAATTGTTCTCCTGCAGCTGAGCCTCTCCGATTATTTGGAGGAGCGGTGAGCTTCTCAGCAGGGTGCCCGGGGAGCGATGAGGGGTTTAGTGTCTTGCTCAAGGACACTCAAATATTGGGAACTCCTTTCAGACGTGCCTCGACCCGGACAATAACAACATTTTTCAGGATTCTGGGAGTAATTTTGCCCTTCTTTCATGGCTGCCTGCATGGTATTGCGGTAGGGCTTGCTTCCTACTTTGCCCTTGTTCTTTCTTTGTGTGTGTGTGCGTGTGTGTGTGACTGTGTGTTTGTGTGTTTCCATGAGTGTGCTGAGCATCTGACGGTGTCTTGATGCCTGTGGCAAATTGGCACATTCAGCAGATGGGAAGGAGAGTGATCCGCTGTTTGTTGACAGTGCACTTAAACGCACACATTTGTCTGTGTGTGTGTATGTGAGTGTGAGAGAGAGAGTGAGACACAGAGAGAGAGAGAGAGAGAGAGAGTTTGTGTGTGTGTGTGAAACCCCCATCATATGCCAGTCATGGCAATTATTGAGCAAACACCGTCCCTCTATTCCAAAGACCAGTCAGATACTCCCACGTTCCGATTGGCAAAAGAGAAACAGAGTGAAAGAGAGCCACGGGGTAGAAGTGAGAGGTCAAGAGCAAGTGTGAGTTTGCATGTGTGAGTGTGTGTGCGAGTGGCGCCTATGTGCGTCAGGGTTAATACTTGGATGAATTATTAACTTGCGCTCAGTCGGAGCGAGTAGAGGCGTGGAAAGTGGAGCGACTGAACAAAGGAAATCCTTCAATGCGAGCGAAGGTAGCAGAGTATGCGGAGGTTGACGAATATTTGTGCATTTGCAGGCGTCTCCTCTCTACTCCAGCCTCATCCAAGACCAGCGGTGAAGTGCAAGAGGTGGAGACAACCCCTCCCTCCTTAGCAGTCCTTTGCCAACGCTGACACACCCCAGCAACCACACATACACTCCGTCAGCTGTGGGCTGGACGGAGCCAGCTGCAGGGGCTCCCAGCTGACCGGCATTTGGCTTCATCTAGCAAGGCCATTAGCCCGATTAGCCTCTCGACCAGGTCCTCATCTCGCCCCTTCACTCCAGAGCAAAACCTTGATTGCATTTTGGACTCTTATCCTCGGCCAGACTCTTTCGCCGAGCTGGCTGGAAGGGGGAGAGCGCCTCGGCATTGGATCCTTGTTTTCTCACTTGTTCAAGTTAGGGTTTGGACATTTGCTTTAACTTTCAAATTCCTCCATGCTGATCTGACCGCTCAGTCTCCAAATCCAAACCTGTGGCCAAAGCGGGGGCACCAGTTCCCAGGATCCTCTCTGGGTTGGGTGCTCGGAGTGACATGTGTGACAGAATGTTTGACCACAGAGACGCGCTCGCTAATAAGCACTACAAAGACGAAATCATGCTCGGAGACGCTTCGCAGAGTTGGAGGCGTCCTTATTAGCGAGCGCGTAGCGTGTTAACGAAGAGCGGCGTAGCGGGAATACCGAGCGGGAGACGAGGCAAGAAAAAAAAAAAGAAAGAAAGAAAGAAAGAAAGAACCAAATACCAGTGAGCAAAGATGTGCCTGCATGCGTGCCATGCTTGGCATTTTAATCAAGCGCATCTGATGGGGCACATTTCCAGTTCAGTTTGAGCACTGGTGCTGGACACATACTCCTGGAGAACACGCCCAGAGTGGAATGTTCTGGATGGGAGCGGAGGGATTTCTCACAGCTGTGATGCGACAGATTTCAACCCCCGACAGTGATGCAGGCGACCGTCTGCCTGTCGGTTTACTTCTGCATCCAGATAACGAGAATTATTAGATAGGGAGGGAACGGGCCTCCTCCATGCCCCACATTCTAACCCATACCGCACAGACGCGGTGACGCGTTTAACCGCAGGAAACGTGTGTGCGGGTGACTATTTTGTTGCGTGTGAGGGTTTCTCTGCGGATCGGGCTTTGCTCACCATCCGCGCCACCACAGGTGACGCGGGTGTATGCGCGGCGTGGAGAAAGTGTAAATCAGCCGGTGGCGAGGTGCCATTTCAAGGCAGACAGCTCATCAAAATGACTGACAAGCATTGATACATAAACAGCGAGGGGCGAGGACTAAAAATACACTTTGATTCCTTCGAGCTGGGGGAAAGGAAAAGAAAAAAAAAAAAAAAGCTCGCATCTCCAGTCTTCACGCACGCTCCTCGGCTGAATATTCCATTCTGTCGCCGTAATGATGGAAAATATTAAAAAGGTGGTGCGCTGGAGGCGACAAATGAGAAAGCGACGTGACCGCAGGTGAATTATGGATGCGAGGCGTTATGAGACGGGAAGGCGGCTCATCTAAACGATACCGCACACTTGGATCACACATGTGATGAAGATGCTGTGTTATGCAGCCAGACACACACAGACACACACATATCAACGTACACACACGTGCTGCTGAATCATTAATGCAAACAAACGCACCAGTTGTGCTTCCTGAATAATTGTGGCCGGCTATAAAAAGACACTGGCTGAAATTAACGTATACGATTTCCTTTGAAGTGAATATTGGATGTGTCGAAACACGGCGACTGTTACGCTGTAACAACCCACCGAGCGACGATTCCAGCTGCTCCGCTCCTGATTTTATCTTTTTTTTTTCCACCTTCTCCTCCCCAAACAGGCCCCATTTGCTAATAATGAGGGCTTATAGAGAACTAAGTTGAAAGTTTGCAGAATGGAGAGATCTTTCAAAGTGTGACTGTGGTGACATGGGGTAATTTTCCTTCCCATTGTAATGAAATTTTCAGAAAATTGTCTGCCTGACACAATTACCACTTCGCCGGGGTTCTTTTGTACCGCGCCAATCGGTTTTCATCAGGTATCTTGTTTATCGCCTCACAATCGTTAATGTGTTCGGATCAAATGTGACTTCCATGAGAAAGAAGCCGCCTTTGGAGAAATTACTCATTCTTGATTATTACCACAAATACTCGCGAGTTAAGCTTCCATTAGCTTCATTTGCAGACAAAGATCTGATTGTTGGGAGCAGAGCTAAAGTGTTTGTAAAATTGCACGTCAATCCACCAAAGCTCAAATGATGGAATAGAGGTCAAACTTCTCGTCTCTTCAACTACAAAATTATATCAGGCTGAATACAAACAAACTGTCACATACAATAGCAGTTGGGGGTGAGTGATCACGGTAGGTTTGAGTTAAAGCTCATTTTTTTCCACATCTTTTCTGAGAGTCAGTGTGTCACAATCCCAGATAGGAAGAAATAAATCCATTGAAAAGTTGAAGAACTTGTACATCTGCACAGCCTTTTTGTAAACACGATGCACACCACAACTTTGGAATTGTGGAGTTGAAAATGTATTTCCGACTTGACCAAGTTTAGTGTTTATCTGCACAGCCTTGAGTTTGCATGGCTGCGCCTTTGATTTGTTGGTTTGGGGTCAGAGTTGGATTGTACTGTAACTTTTTAAGAGGTGGACTTGGACGTCTGCCTGGGATCCAGAGTGGTTCGGGGATGTTTCTTTTTCTGTATTTGGGACGTTTGCAGAAATTCACAACTTTTATTATTCTATGTGTATAAGCAGCCCGAATAGATACAAAGCTGTCCCCACCATGTTTCAAACACACTGGCTGCTGTTTTCTCCATGTAGTCTTTTTTAGACTCGAGACTGAGAGGTTCAACTTTGGTCTCGGTTTTACGACACGGTCAAAGGTCCTTGCGTGTGTGTGTGTGAGTGTACACGCACATCTTATCCTCCATCCTTCCGTATGTCACACACTTTGTTGTCTGCGACTCAGGAAATTACTTTCCCATACACGCAGCCGCCGATTCCTGACACAAATTCCTGCTCCTGCTTTAATGTTGCCGTGCGCCTTCTGCTACGGTCCCAGATGATGATGTTCTCCTCCCGCTGTCGGCAACACTGCAGGCACGTCCTGCTTTTGGCATGGTCCCAAAGGGGACATGTCTTCTCCACTCATTCGTGATGGTTTTCACAGTCTGCTTGGTACATCAAATAGTCTTTCAAACACTTTTCAATATCTACCTCTCAAAAATAATCTCAGGCTTCGGTTATCTTTTGTTATCAAGTGTGACGACTCATTGTTGAACCTGAATGGAGCCAAATCAGAGCAAATAAAGACGTTATAAGTACTGCAACAGCTTTTGGGACTTCGAAATGATTAATGAAACCAAATAAAAATCCCTGTCTTGTATTCCTCATTGTTTGAGGAATAACGTCATTATCAAGAACACTGTATCAATCTAACCAGCAAACCCAGCATGTGGTTCGCTCAAAACCAGAATCCATGCCGTCTCCGGAATAAATGTTCATTTACGACACAAATATTGACTGTAAACACAGCTCACACTTCATCTTATTTTCAAAATTGTAGTTATTCCAACAAAGCGTTGCACATTCCACAAAAATTTGGCTCCTCCGTCTCTCTCTCTCTCTCCCCTCCTCTCTTCGTCTTATTTTGTTTGTTCCCTAGTTTCACCATTTCGGCTCTGGACCCTCCGAGCGGGCCGCGTCTCTCCCTGTTGCCGACATTAAGCCGCTGGGTTGAGTGCGTCCAGGTGGCCAAACATTGGGAGGCAGGCTCGGCTGAGCAGGACGGAGACAGAAGGTCCACTCGCTCCTTGTTACGCTGCTCGGCGGCGTGGACACACCGACAAGGTCTTCCCCTGCAACCAGTCAAACACATTGGGGGCCGAGCAGGCTCGCTAACGGCCAACTAAGGAGGACGCACGGTTCTACATGAGGCCGCAGATAGAGACAAACGGCTGGGGAGGTCATTAGAGGATGAAAAACAAAACCCTTCATGTTGACCCGTGAATCATTTCACCACACACACACACACACACCTCAAGATGGAGTGACGTTCAGCCTCTCAAGTCTGCGGTGTGGGGAGGAGCCAGTGGAGGGCACAGGGAAGGATCTGGGTAATGGACTTTACCAAGGCTGCTACACACTCACAAACATTCGCAATACAGTGTCTGCACGACATCGTTTCTTCTCAACTCGGGGAGGAGCTGGCAAGTGGCCAACCATCACCAAGTATCTGACCAAACGGGCTTGTGTGCATCTGTGTGTGTGAGAGAGTGTGTGTGTGGGAACGTAGGAAGCACTCACTGGCCAAGAGCTACGCTTATTAATGCCCTACAGTCTAAGTGCTCTCCCTTTTCTCTCCTTTCCTCCCTCCTCTGCTCCCCCCCTCCCACTCTCTCTGCCATTCCATTCTGCCCTCTGAGTGTCCTGAGAGAGAGTGTGTGTGTGTGTGTGTGGGTGAGAGGGTGGAGGGGATTTTGAGGGTCTTGGTGGGGGGAGGGGGCAGACAAACTACGGAGGATATGAAAAGAGGTGCAGCAGTGGTGAGCCCCACCATCCCAACCTCCACCCACCTTCCCTTCCCTCCCGCTCCTTCCCTCTCCACCCACGCACACACACACACACACAGCTGCTTCCACTCTTTTGATGCTGTGAGCAATCGATATCCTTCCCCGCAAGCTTTGGGCCGGGCTCGCCCCTGTCGGCCTGACCGCATACATAATCCATGAGTCGCGATTATGTCCAGCGATAATATAATAATAGGTCATGAGCTGTTATTTTGTGGAAGGAGGCGGATTTGATCAAACTTCGCACCCGAGGAAACGTGTGTACCCAACAGACCCTTAAACACCAGAGCCAAACTATGTCCTCTGGGCCACGGGGACTCTAGAGAGGTAGAACACACACACACATAGAAATCCCACACTCTGTACACACACACACGCAAACCCACAGCATCTCTCCGTAGTCTCCAGGCTGCAATGGTTAAGTGTTGGACACACGATAAACGCAGATAAATGATTCAAAGCTCGATCCCCCGACCTTGACATTCCCGATCTACATCGAACGTCTCACCTCTGTCATCAACAATTTATGGGCAGTCAGAAAAATTGTGTAGCTGTATCGATTAATCTGTGAAGGTATCATGGCTGGGGAAGGTGCAGCGCAGCGTTAGCCGTGTTCTGTTGAAAATCAAATTGCACTAGCAAGAATCGTGTAAATAATGCATCGGCACACATTAGGGATGATTATTTATCAATCCCAGAGGGAAGGTACAGTTACAGTACTCCTACTGAGGAACAAATAGAGGCCAGAAAACCTACAAGATGAATGAATATTGATAAATACAGTAGGTACCTCGATTGAGTTGTAAGGACGAATATGAGTCGATAGCAAACGCGGCAACAAACTGAGGGTCCCAGTCAACAAATGTTGAATACTAGCAAAAGATTTCCAGGTCTGAATTGTGATGACAGACTATTTAGTATTTAGCGCTCCCCTCCCCGTCAAATCATCCAAGTTTCTCAGAATTGCGACAGAAAACTCAAAAACCACCACAGGCACAGACGATGTTCCCAGGCGAGCGAACAATGTTGGTACCTACACGAGGATTTGTCAGGGTTTCATTGGCGGCCAAAGCATGCATATTCAGCTGGACGATTGCCACACACACATACACAGCTAGAGACAGAGAGAGAGAGAAACACACACACGCACACACAATCACATTTCATAAAGAAATCGGATTTCCATAGCTGCCATTGTGCTGGAGCTCGGTGTTCTTGTAATGGTTCGGCTGACGCCAGCTGAGAGGGTCATAACTCTGTATGAGTCTATTCTCTGTGTGCGTGCGTGCGTGTGTGTGTGTGTTAAGATGGCGCCGTAATGAGACACCTGGGACGAAGCATAAAGAGGCCCGTAGCTCCTGTCTGAGAGACGTAGGGCACCGAGAGCGGCGCTGGTTTAAGCATATTTAAGGGGCACCGTAAAGCGCGTTGGGTCTCCTCCATCTCCGTGATATACGCTGCGGGCGGAGCGCCCTTGTTGTCGTTTCCCGTGGCTCGCTCGCTCGCTCGCTCCCATCCTACGCATCTTCCCCACTTCCATTCATCTCTCTCCGTCTCTTTCCTATCGCTCCATCTTCTTATGCGCGCTCGCCGTCTCGCTCCGTCCGCCCGTCTGGGCGGCGGGCGGAATGGCGGCGTGCCACCTTGCCCTCTGGGCGCTCTTGTCTGATTACAGAGAAGAGGGTTTTGTGGCCGTGGCATCTGGAGGGGGTCAGGCCTCTGCCGGGGGAAACAATGGCGTATACATTCTCCAGCGCCGGGTAAACACAGAGACGCCCCTACTGGACCTCGGTGAAAGAACCGCATGAATGCAAACACACCCAGCGCCGCGGAGCGGACCCTGTTCAAAGAGGGAGGGAAAGTGGAGGGGGGTTGGGAGATGAGATGAGGGGGCCCAGTTTGATTTAATCCCGGCAATGTGGCCCCGCACCTAACGCGCACACGGATTTCACAGGCATTACGAAGAGGGCGGGCATGTGGGGAAGG
>OMPJ01011496.1:10901-71310 GCA_900312935.1 Carapus acus
TGTCATCATCCCTAGCATCCCGTCTGAGATTTAAAGAGGGGTTGTTGCCCTCTCCCCCCTCATCCTGTTTCACAAGCTAAGCACCCCCCAGCTCGGCCCGCTACACCGGGGCCCACAGCTGTTATCTCCATTGTCAGTGCTGCTATCTAGGACACCAAGGGTGTCTGTGTTTCTACCTTAGAGATCCCTATATAAACCAAAGGCTCAGGGATAGAGTGTTCCTATTAAACAATCACTTCTGTAAATTACATTACAGAGATAAGATTAAATAATCATATTAGATAAGAGAGGGTCAGTCAGACCGTTGAGAAAATGAGAATAGAGAAATCTAATCTGCATAGATTGCAAGAAGATAACGTCCAGTCAAACAAACATAAATCGTAATCACCCTTTACTTAATGTAAGATCTTTAAATGACAAATCGTTTTTAGTGAATAGTTTTATCTCCTTTAATGATCTTGATTTTATGTGTTTTAACTGAGTGACAAAAGCTTGACAAAAACACCTGTAATTCAGTTTAAGTGTAGTCCATCTCATTTCAGTTTTGTGTCTGAAATACGACAAAACCAGAGCTTTGGGGGTGTTTGTGCCATTTTCAAGGACAACATATCTACCCACAAATTGTCATTTGGTTTATTTTCATTATTTGAATTCATGTCATTCAAAATGGAGAAAAAAAAACATTCTTCCATCCTCTATATGACCATCTACAGACCACCACAACATCAATGATTTTATTGAATTGCTTTCAGTTGTATGCACTGAATTAGATTGTTTAGTGATTACAGGTGACTTAAATGTGCATGAGCACTCAGCCAATGACAGGCACGCAAAAAACTTGGTGCTGTCTTTGAATTGTTTGGTCTAACGCAGCATGTAACTTAGACGACCCATAATAAAGAACACATACTAGATTTAATCATTATAGAATATGTTACAATCACAGACGTGAATGTTGTGGATGTTGCTTTTTCTGATCATTTTTGTGTTCTCCTTGATCTATCTGTTACACCCAAACCATTGCTTTGGCCTGCAACCACTCAAAGAGGACACATAAATGACAAAACAAGATTTGAAAATAATGCATGTCCCGATGTTTATGATCTGTTGAACTCTACTACGTCAAATCCGTTTCAAATGGTTTAGACACTAAACAATATTGCCAAAATCAAAGACATAGTGTCTGGATCCGACTTATAGAAACTAATCCATGCCTTTGTCTCCTGCTAGTTCAACAACTGTTACATTATACTCACTGGTCCCTCTAAACGAACTGCTAGTTGGCTGTAGTACATCCTAAACACTGCTGCCCAAGTCCTGACCAGAACCAGGAAATACACCCATGTAGGCCTCTGCACTGGCTTCCTGTTTCTCAGAGAATAGACTCTAAAACAGTTCTGCTAGTCTACAAATCTCTCCATGGTCTAGCACCCAAGTACATTTCTGACATGTTCAAGGCATATGAACCATCTCGGACTCTGAGAACCTCAGGGAGTTGTCCACCGCTGGTTTCCAGATGAAGGACTTAACGTAGTGAGGCTATGTTTCGGTTTTCTGCAGCTAAAATCTGGAACAGTCTTGCCTAAGATATGAGACAGGCCTCACCTCCGACAATACTAACATCCAGGCTGAAAACTACTGCATTTGCATTTGCAGTACTGAGGGTACCTAATCTGCACCCTTTGCATTATTTATTCATTTCCGTTTTAATGTTTTTTTCCTGTCTTTAAATATCTGACTATAAAATTTCCATCTTTGTGAAGCACATTCAGTGGCCTTGTGTATGAATTGTGCTGTACAAATAAACGTGCCTTGCCTTGCCTTGACTTGCTGATTACTAATCACACCTCTCTTGAAGAATGGGAAATTCAGTGAAAATCTACTATCTATCTATGTTTGATAGGACAAAGAATCTTTTTTTTTGGTGGATAGACATGTATAACCAAAGAAATGGCTAGAAAGTACAACTATGGTCAAAAATGCAAATAAAAAATCACATCATTCGACCTACACCGATGATCGAAGGTCAGTGATAAAGCCATATCCTTATCTGCTTTATTTCATGACAACTGCTGCATGGCAGTGTAGTTGTTTGCAGGACAGTGAAGTGGGTGAATTGGTGATGCTGAATTGCCAATAGGTGTGAATGAGGGTATGACTGATTTTCTGTCACCATGTGGCCCCACAATGGATTGGCTACCTGTCCAGGTTGTATCCCTCCCTTATCTGACAGCTGGGGCCAGGCTCCAGCAGACCGCCATGACAACTTAGTGTGGGTGATTTTACCGATCTCACAATTGGAACACAATCTATCACCACAGTATGTAATGGTTCCATGTGAGAATTATTGTTTTTTTTTTCATATTTGGTTGTTAATGTCACTACTTCTAGCACACCTACCGCTCCTCATTCCCATGAGATATGTCGGGCTTTTTCTCTCTCCCACACTAACTTTGTGTTTGTCTGTCCATCTCTCTCTAATGCCCAAGGATGCTGCTGTCTGTCTCACCTCTGTAACTGCCCAGAATCTACTAGACTTTAGGACGATTCTACTACACCCATCCCACCCCAGTGAACTATCCTAGTCAAAAGTGCATCACATGGCAGCTCTTTATAGCAATGCAGATTAGTGAAATGAATGAAAACATAGAGTTGAGAGGGTTAGCTTGGAAAACTCACCACACAATTTCCTCAAATGCAGAACTGTCTACTCTGCATCGCACTTAATGTGGGGCTTAAGGTATGTTGCATGAGAGCAAGTAATATCATTGCTCAATAATCTGAAATATTGTAACAAAATGGTTCAGAGGGGCAAATATAACTTTTAATCTCTGCATGAATATCACCATCATAATATAGAGATATCCGATAATATCGGCCCACCGATATTATCGACCTGGTATTAGCAGAAAAATGTAATATCGGTATCGGATTTTTTTTGCTTTAAAACCGATAAGATAAAAACCGATAAAAATAGAATAATGCTTGCGTTACACCAAAATAGTGCCTATGCGCTCCTGAAGCGTTTACCAGCGCACATATCGGTATCGGCTCTTATCGGTATCAGTAAATTGAGAGTTGGACAATATCGGCATATCGGATATCGGCAAAAAAGCCAATATCGGACATCCCTAATCTTTATGGTTATATCTTCACAAAATGTTCAAAATTGTCACCTACCTGTATAATTTCATTGACAAAAATATATCACAGATTCATGAAGTACAGCTTTGAACAAAAGGAGATTGTCAACTGTCCATAGCAAAGATGTAATCTTTGGTTAGCCAAGTTCTATAGAATGGGGGACAGCACAGTTTTTGGAATATAATGTTTTTAGTGCCCAAATACTGTATGTCATTACATGGTGTCGCTGTGTTGGTGGTGTCATATCATTTCCATCTTTTGCTTACCTCAGCACACCTTGGTAAAATAGGCCTGCTGCCACATTACAGCAATTATCAGCAAAATGTGTCACCAGTCTTATTTTCGACACCCTTTATATCTGATTCATGAGCAGAGTGTCCAAATGGACAGTTCGGCTCTGGATTACTACAAGGCTAACTTTTCTGCTTTTCAATATCGTATGCCTGAGGCCGAAATTGATCAGAGTTAGAGTAGATGGCTGAAACCAAAGCGTATTGGATGGACTACTATGTTAAATCCTCTGTTGTGGCTGGTTCATCGTGTCTTTTCACTTGCTCTCTATCTCTACGCTATTCTATTGAAATGTGAGGCTACCAAGCCATGTACCATTCACGCTTACCACTCATCTATCAGTGACACTACTGGCTGACAGAGTGCTTATTCACATTCACTCATGAATATTCAATTCATTCTTACTTCAAGGGTACCATAGACATATCTATACATAAGAGAAAGAGTGGCACCTCTCTCTCTCTCTTTGCCGTCATCTAGCTCATCTTTCCATCAGATTTCTGCTTCTACAAAAACGTTTAATGTCAACATCAACAGCAGTACAGACCCTAGTTTCAAGTGCGGTGCACATTTCATTAGAGGTGTCGACCAGGAGGATTTTTTTGCCCGACACTTTCAGGAAGCCAACACAATCCTGCATCGTTTGCGCAAAAGAAAAATCCCATTTGTCCCTTGTCAGCACAAACACTCTAATTTGAGGCTTTCACTCCTGAGTAAGCAGCAGATCTCCTCAGAGGCCCATGAGAGACGAGAAATGCATGTGGGTCCTTCAAAATTCCCCCATCCCTCCCTCATCAGCAAAACCACACTTCATTCTCCATGTTTTATCAGTCAGCAGGCCATGCGTAAGTCAGATGGAAAGGCAAAGTGCAGGTGGTCAGCTTATTAATGGCAAAAACATACAATGGCCATCACAGTGTTTCAAAGCCTTGAGGCGTTTTCCCCTGAAATAAAACCCCACCATAACAGTGAATACATCTTTTTTTGTGAACAGATGTGGGGTTGCCACATAATGGCTTGCTATTTTAAAAAATAGAGTTCCTACTTCAGAAATCTGCTCAGGTTAACAAGTACTACCAGCATTTACGCTGCTGCTTTTCCAAGTTTTCTACATTTATATGAAATACACTTTTATCTTTTGTCATGAAGCACCAAAATGTTGGAGATTATTCTGTCATTAAAACACCAAGGTTACACAACATATGTCTACAGAAGCAACAAGAATTGGCTTCTCTTATTCTTGGAATGCATAAAAACATTGTTCTCAGTGTATAATTAAATCATTGCTGGCATTGGGTTCTCAGTACCATAGCTACAGAGCTGCATTCCATTTAGAAATTTTTAAGAAACCAATCTGCACTGAAATAGTTTTTAAAATGTTGGTTGAAAGGAATATATTAATTTGTATTATATACACTGTGTGTGTGTGTGTGTGTGAGTGCATGGTTGCGTGTATGTATCTGTGTGGAGAACTAAGACAAATTTTTCACTGAAATTGTTTCAGCTGTTTCAAAGCTGCTCGCCAGGGCTCAGTTTCAAAGATATGTTCTTAACCACAAATAGGTGTGATCCATTTCTAAGCTTGTGACTGGCAATACATAAATGAAACTGAGTGAGTGAGTGAGTGGAACCCTACATTCACGTAGTCTTGTTCTTTAAGAGAAGTTGGAGTGTCAGTACATATTTGAAATGTTAATGTGTCCGTGCACATTTGAGAAATGCAGTTTTCGCTTTGAAACCTCATAGTTTGCAGCATATTTGGCAGCTTATTATGAGGGCTAATGGAACCTTCCTTATCGGTGTATGATGCATTGTTTTTAATAATGAGCTAAATCTTTTGCTCTGATGTATGTTTATGATTATCTTTTCTTGTGGCTCAAAGGAGTAGCTTAGACTTTATTACCTATTTGTAGATACGCCAGGTGTGAAATGCATGGTGCAGCAATGATGTTGGGGCAATGAGTGGGCTCTCTGTTCTCATGATTGCACAGCTGTATGTCAGTCATCCTTGCATTGTCACCTCCTCCTAACCTGATATGGGGGTCGTCTGCACATGACAACAGGTAAGATATGATATGGAAGATTGTCTTCTCCCTGACTAGACGAGACATGCATGAGAAAAATCATCTCTTAGGTACACACACACTGTACTCTCGTACTGCTCCATGGGCACATGAGTGAATACATCGTGAGCCAGAGTAGAAAGTACCTCGAATTTCAATACTGCAGCACCCTCGTGTGGTAGAATCTAGCCTCGGAATCACATGGTGAATCAGGATTCAAAAGCAGCTCTGTTGGCAAGTTTATCAGTAAGTAAGGAATTTTATTTCATGCTCTTCACATTTTCCAAACAAGGACAGTCAGCCATGCTAGATAAGCACCACATTATTTCAGAACACTGAAATGTTGATGTCACATTAAGTAGTCCAGATCCACGCATTAAATGCTAAAGTTTCAGTTACCAGCAGAGGTATTGTGTGCTGTCATCATCAATTGATTTAAAGTAACCTTTAGGCATCATCAATAAGTTGAAATACCCTGGCAGAGAGTTGGTTCACTGCTGTGACAAATTATGTAATAATTGGACAATTCTCATAGAGATGATTTAGAGGAATCAAGATCGAATCAAATTCACTATCATGAACCTATGATACGCCTGCAAAAGAGAGGGAGTGAACAGTCAATTTAATTCAGTTCAATTCAATATTATTTATATAACGCCAAATCATACAGAAGTTATCTCAAAGCACTTTCCAAGACAGAGCAGGTAAAGACCCTACTCTGTAAGAGTTCCAGCAGAGACCCAACACATCGGCCCCATTGGCAAACACTGGATGACAATAGCAAGGAAAAACTACCATTTAATGGGAGGAAACCTCAGCTGAAGGAGAGAGAGAAACAGAGTACGTTTGTGTTGTGTCAGTTTGAGCAAGGTGGAAGGTGATAGGACCGGCACTCTTTGGTGTGTAGACAAACATAAACCCATCATAGTATGATGACAATGATAATAATGTAAATAACAAACAATAATACACTTACTACTTTCTGCGGCAACCTCTAATGGTAGCCATAGCAGGTCACATTCTCCTCTCCTTCTTACCCTTAACCGATGCACTTACTTCTCACATCAGTATCTTAAAATGTTTTTATTTCTGATTTTTTCTAATAAAGGCTTAGTATCAGTCAGGAACTGAAAAATCTGTTGTTCTCTGAAAGAGGGAGGAGACAGACAGACACTTTGGGTTTGTGGGAGGAACATGTCACAAAAAGCAAAAGGTTCTTTTAGTCAGTGAACACGACAGTTCTGACAGTGTTCTCTGTCTTTCTGTGACAGAGCACACAAAGTTCACTCATGTCAGGGTTACACTAGCATGCGCTGTGCTGTCTGGAGTACATCTCAGATATACAATCGGATACCGGGGTGTGTTGCTGTACAGGCTGAGCTCACCACACGAGGTCAGCATTTTACTGACTTTAACTTTTGTCTTGAGTTTGATAAATTCCAAAAAATAAATCAAAAATTCAACCAAACCCTAACCCTAACCCTTCCCCGAACCCCAAAAACCTTCCCAATAATTAATTAGTGAAAGCTGGACTTTACTTTCTCAATTTGCAGTGGTTTAAAAACACAAAGAACAACACCATGAGCACTTTAACATAGCTGACACCCACCACCAATATCCTTAAATGAAAGACAGACTCCTGCTCCTCATCTTGCATCTTTAGCTTTATAGAAAACAGCATACTTCTTTTGGTGGATTTTCTTGTAACATTCATGTGTGGTGTGATGAGTCATCTGCCCACTTGTGCTCTATTCAGTTGTTGGAAGTTGAGTAACAAATGATATGTTGAATCTGAAGCAGTATTACAGCAAAAGTACTTAGTTTTTTTGTTTTTTTTTTGGCCAAGTATAACCTTTGTCCTGGTCAAATTACAGTCAATCATATTCAATGTGGAGATGAGTGCAGCGGAGGTAATGAAATAATAGGTCAAATGTTGAAGGTGACACATGAGCTGGAAATCAACTGATGTTTCAAAACACAAAGTGTTAATAGGGTGTCATTGTACTGGAAAGATAGACATTGAAACACTGTTGCTGCGGTGTTGGGCATTCCTGTGCTTTGCGATTATTCAATCTCCTCCAAGTATAAATCTGTGCAGTCCTGACGAACTGAATGGCATACCACGTTGCTTTTTCTATTTTCTTTTTGATGTCACATCTACTGTCACTTTTTGATGGTGTTTTGATTTAGAATATAGTTGATGGGCAAACCATTTGTGCAGACCAGAATCTTCTCTTTGACATCCATAGGAACATAAGACAAAACAAAAGATGATAAAGATGATGAGTAACTTAGGAGATACATGAGTTGACCGATTTATATGAGTTAATATATTTTTGTTATTGTGTTTATGATGCGGTATTTCTGTATTTCTTCTTGTAGTAGACAATTCTTCTGTGCAAGCAGTGACTGATCAGTAACCCTAGATAGAACATCTGTCCATGATGCAAGTAAATCTAGCCAGGCTCATCCTTTTCTCTCCATCTTTGTGTTTCCCTTTGTTTCATGTCAAAAGCCTATATTATTTATATAGCTGCTTTTAAAGACAGTCTCCATGGTGACTGTGTGACCTCTCACGAGTCACACCAGATTCTCTGTAACCACTGTGATTGATGGTCAAAGGGGCGGTCATAAAGTCTCCCTGTTGCTGCCAGATTAGGCCAAACAAACATTTCCTCCCATTGCTGGCAGACCAGAAATGTTTGTATACAAGACAGCACACCACAATTTTCTACAGGATTCTACCCTAAAACTCCCAATTAATCCAGCCATCTGTGTCTATAATGCAGAATTTGCCATGCGGTCGTACATCCTTTTAATACTTTGAATTCAAATGCAGTGCTACAGATGATGTAATCATGTGCTTTTTGATTGTGACACAGGTTTTTAAAATCCAAGTATGCATTTTCCTCTTGGATCAGAATAATTTGCCAGCAGTGGCAAGTTCACTGAAGAAAAGGACGAGGTAGACACACTTCCCCGTGGAGGAAATTACATTTTAGCAACACGTGTTCTACTATTTCATGGTTATCACGAAACTAAAGTAGTTTGGTGTAGTAAGAATAGGTTTAGATAATGGTGTTGTTGGTCAGTATGTTTCTTTCCTGTCCAGTAGCTCAACCAGGTCTGTTCTGGGAAAAGCCTCCATCCCCATTCCACATGTAGGTCAGCGGCCTTTTGTGTGGAACAGTGGAAGCCCACTCAGTGTTTGACGTTTCCATACCATTCTTACAATCCCCAGGTTGTCATGGAGATCACTGGGTGGCAATGGCGGCAAAGTTACAGTGGAGCGAAAAGCAAGAAAGAGGAGGGGTAAATCAGCTAAGACACTTTGGAAAGTTTCTGCCTCTGATAGTTAAGTCTTTTGATTTAGTGAAATTTTGACCCATGGCAGATATTGACTAGGCAAAAAGAGTCACTATACTGGGTATTTTTTAAGCGCAAATCTTATATGTCCAAAAACCCACTTTTTTGAACGTAAGTTAACCAACTTAACCTATCCTGCTTCCCCATCCTACGGCAGCTCAGTCAGATGCGATGTGTCCTGACTTTAAGTGTGAAAGTCAACAAAAAGCTGCTTGAGCTGCATATGAAGCACAATGTTGACAGCATAGCATCAGCATCACCATTTTATAATGTCATGTTTATTACTTTGCATATACAGCATATTTACTTGAAAGTAAGCAAGTATATAATCAAAGACAAGCAAGCAATCTTGACAGATTGGATAGATATAAACTTTGAGATTTTTCAGGCAGCATTTCCACAACACTGATCGAACCTCTATATAAAATTACACATTATGGTTGCAGTCTTTTCTGCAGTGTGACTGATTCCATACACAGTGTAAAACATGCTAACATTTGAGATTAAAGTGTATCTTTTACTTCCTCTTCTTCTACAGCTAGAATTCTGATGATACTGATGATGTGATGAAAAACAGCCGTAAGGCGAATCACATGACACCTGCAAGAATTACAGGTACAACTATTGGCAGAGGTGTGGCGTGAAAGTGGCCTGTAGGCGTGTTACAGAGGGGTCATGAAAAACTTGAACGTTTTAAGAACAATGGTTGTCTTCACTACTACCATGTATGTAGAATCAGTATGAATTGTGCAAGAAACCATCAATTTATCAGTGAATCTGACTCGGCTTTATTGGCCACAAACCCCAAACAAACTAAAATTTTAACCAAAGTGAAATGGAATTTGACAAAGATTCCTTAGTTCAGACCATAAATCGCTCACTTTTTGGTAAAAATGATGTCCTGGGTAACTTTGAAATGAAAAAAACTAAAAGGGGGAGGAAGGGGAAGTTTTTCATAGATTCATCATGGGGAGAATTACAATGAATAACAACAGCAGGCTGAGTATGGCAATGAAATTGAAACTGGATTATGGTGCTGTAGCAATCTAGTAATGTAGTGCAGATTTTGTGGTACATACCAATCAATTCATCTGCTGTTGCTGTCTTAACAAATACAATCTCATTTCCTGCAAAACATGGGAGGTTTTAAACTATATCAGTGATCATCAGCGAGTTAATGATGATCAATATTAAGTATTACTTGAATAAGTGTATATGTAAAACTGAAGTTAACTTTGGCAACTTTCAAGTGGCTGATGATAAACAGAAAAATGCAATATGTGGTCAAAATGTCTGCCAGCCCATCTGCTGTCTTAATGAACTCTGTGCCAAATGCTTTACACTGCTTGCGTAAGCAGGGTTCTTTCAAAAAATGACCACATTTGCATGATAAAGGCAAATGGCGTCTGGGTGCTAAACTGTGAAAGGACGAGTACTACAGGGAGGTAGGAGTCTCAACCAGACCACTACAAGCACTCCCAGGAAGTGCAACGGGGATTGCGCTTGACAAGCTGGACGTTGAGCTGAAAGCGACCTCTGGATTCAGCTACAATTACTGGATGCAGTTTCTGCTCGATTAAACAAGGAGTTCATCTAATGTTTTATTATCTTCAACCTACCACAGAGCTGATATTGGATTTATCCTCTACGATGTTGATCAACCTATTAACTTTTGTCCTCTAAGGAATTTTTCCCTCGTCATTGCCAATTGATAACCGAAATCCTAAAACGGATTTTTAGGACTAGGAGTGAGAGATTTTCTTTTACATCTTTTTGAGATACACATTCGATTTGTGTATTGATTTCTGGTTGACTTTGGCAGGAATCTTTTTTTTGTGCACAGGGACACAATTTAGTGTGAACAAGTGACCAAGAGATGACAAGGACCTTACATTTTGGAATGACACTCCTCTCTCTTTGGGTAATAGATATTATTCTCCCTCTGCACTAATTCTGCACTAACAGTGTACGTTCAGTGAGATGTAAGGTTTTCAAAGGACGCTGCACAAATTTTGGAAGGAGTTGTTGATGGTTATTGTCATTGAATTATTACTTAAACAACTTAACTTAACTTAAGTTACTCAAAACAACTTTTGTCTTGTTTTGTTTTTTCTTGTAGGTGGGATGCTGGAGCGAGCCAACCCGATCTTGGCCAGACAGGGAAGGTAGATTTTCTTAATAAGAGGCTTTATGCGACAAATGGCATGAACTAAATTTGAGCACTTTTTTGTCTGTCTAACCAATGTGAGTAAATCAAACACATATTGCCTCATTGGACAGTTGCCTCATTGGATTGTTTTGTGTTTGCCATGTTTATTTCAGGACAAAACGAGCTAATCCACCTTACATCAGATTCGGCCTTCCAGTTAATCAATGAATCGCTGGCCTTCTCAAGGGCTGTCAGCTTTTGCAAAAGCAAGTTCAGCTACCTTGCATCCCCGGATGACATAAAGGACCAGCAGGCATTTCTGGAGCTGCTCCAACACGCAGGACTTCACCCACCTATCTGGGTCAGAGATGCCAACAACATTGCTACCAAGGCCCACGCCACGGCAAACCACAGTGGGTGGAATTTATTTCTTCAAATAGAAAATGATGAATTCTGTTGCACAAGTCAAACTTATGGATAAATAACATTTGCTGTACCAATTGTTACTTATGAATACATACATACATACATACATACATACATACATACATACATACATACATACATACATACATACATACATACATACACTACCAGTTACAGGTTTGGACACACTCCTCAATCACACCATTCAAATTCATGTAAAGGTGCGTCCAAGCTTTTGACTGGTAGCATGCATACGTTTTAATCACAGATTTGATGTCAACACAAGATATGCTCAAAGAAAGCCTTAAGAGAGAATGGTTTAATGAGATTCATTGGACAGCATAAAAAAGGGGGATTGCTTTTCTTTTTGTCTATGTTTTCACAAACATCTCATCTTAGAAAATACACTCATTAGACATCTATGCGACAATTTTAAGTTTGCATGCAAACTGTATTTGTAGGTGAGCTCACCTTGTCACTTGCTGCCACACAGGTGTGTGATACTGTGTATACGGGTACATGCACATCTGTCTAAATTGGAATTTATCAATTCAAGGAGAGGCTTCTCAGTGAAAGCCCCAACTACCTTAGTCTGTCAGATAAAGCAAAGCCAAATGCTGAGAATGAGTTTACTTTGGTGATTGACGAGTCTTCAACGAACAGTTTTGTGGAAAGCCCATTGGCTCCTCAAAAAGACAAAGCTCTAACGGGTCAAGGTGGACCTCCGAGCAGGACAATGTTGTGAAGCTCTGACATTAGCATCAAAAAACAGGATTTTCCCAACTAAAGCAAAATCTATATCTCACCCTTTATCCCAGTATCTCACTGCATTTACTATCATCAATTCTCATATTTGTTGACCGTGTACATTTACAATATATTTAGACTCCATGTAGACCTACACACATTATAGGACATAATGTCGGCTGTGGCGTTGATAAGAAGACAGTGTAAGGATGAAAAAATTGGAGTGATGTCCTCACATTAATGGGATTACAGGATTTTTGAAGCTTTGTGTTCAGTTGAGTGACGCGTGAATCTAGGTTTCAGCATCCGCCATGCTGAGAAATGATCAAGGGTCAGGTGCCGAAACAAACAGAAGCAGAAATTACCAGCAATTACACAAGACAGTGTGTTGGACACAGGCATGGTCATCTGCTGACAAGCACCTCCATAAACTACAACATTGCAGACAGAGTTGGAAAGTCTTGAGTACACAAAGAACAATCTGTGTGTTTCTCAGGGAGGGCAGTATAGGCCAGGCAAGGCAAGTTTATTTTGTACGGCGCAATTCGCACACAAGGCAACTTGATGTGCTTTACAAAGGTGAAATGAGAAGTAAATTCAAAGATCAGACTTTTAAGGCCAGGAATACAAACATTAAAATAGAAATAAATAAATAAGCATCCAGTAATCTATCAAAAAGCAAAAGTGCAGATAAGATACATTCAGTATTTGTGTGAACATGTAAATAGGGTAGTTTCAGCCTGGATTTGAACCCTTTCAGAATTGAGGCCCGTATAACATCTTCAGGAAGACTGCTCCACATTTTAGCCACAGAAAACTGAAACGCAGCCTCACCATGTTTGGTCCTGATTCTAGGAGCAAACTCTGAGATTATCAGAGCCTGAGATGGTTTATTCGGGTCTAACTTGACAGCGATGTGCTTTTGTGCAAGACCATGGAGAGATTTGTAGACTAGCAGAGCTGTTTTAACATCTATTCTCTGATGAGCAACAGGAAGACAGTGGAGAGACTTGAGCCCTGGACGAATGTAGTTGTATTTCCTGTTTCTGGTCAGGACAGTGTTCTGGATGCACTGCAGCTGTCAAAGAGCTTGTTTAAAGAGACCGTTGAGTAGACCATTAGAGCAGTCGCACCGGCTGGAGACAAACCCATGGATTAGTTTCTCTAAGTCTGGTTTAGACACCTTATTATTGATGTCATTTTTGTTGTTTTTAGGTAGTCAAAAGCTGCCGATGTTATTGATTTAAGTTTAGGTATGAGTTCATGATTACTCCTAGATTTCTAACCTGATATTTAGGTTTTGGAGATAGAGACCCGAGGTGACTAATGACACTCTGTGTTTGTTTCTATTGGCCAAAGACCATGGAATCAGTTTTGTCTGGAGAAAGATGGTTTGCATCCATTCACTCATCTGTTTGATACAGTGATAGAGACATGTAGATCTGAGCGTCACCTGCATAGTTGTGGCAGGACACATTATTGTTGCGTACAAGCTGACCCAATGGAAGAATGTATGGATTGAATACGAGGGGTCCCAGGATCAACCCTTGCTGAGCCTCACCGAAACAATTTCAACTTATCCTCAACTCAATAGGACTCAAACCAGTTCAGAGTTATGCCAGAGATTCCCACACAGTTTTCTAACCTCTGTAATAGGTCATGTGGACCACTGTGTCAAAGCCAGCGGTCAGGTCCAGCAGAACTAAGACTGAGACTTTATTAGCATCTGCGTTCACGCAGATATCATATGTCACCTTTATCAGTGCTGTCTCAGTTCGATGGTAGGGCCTAAAACCTAACTGGAAAGTATCAAAGACATCTTTAGACAGGAGAAGGTCGATGGGCTGTTGATTTACAACTTTCTCCAGGACTTCACCTAGGAATGGCAGGTTTTAAATGGATTTGTAGTTGTTCAGTGCTATGGCATCAAGATAGCTCCTCTTTAGAGAAGGCTTAATGACAGTAGTTTACAAGGCCTTTGGAAATGTTCCAGTCTGAACACAGCGAGATGTGCAGTGCGAACTGCTTGTGGTTTTACAATATCGCAAGGAAATTTCAAGATCAAAATGATCAAGAGCTGAGAGGGAGAGAAATCCAAACATAGAACACTTAGGGCTGATGTAGTGATCAGGCAGCATGATGTGGCAAGCAGTGAACCATGACAGCCACCACTTGAACCACTTGGACCACTTGGAGGCACAATGGCATGAACTGATGGGGGCAGAGCTGGAGCTACTGGAGGTACTGAGGTAGGCCCAATGTGGGACAAACAGTAACTGAAGAATAGATAGGCAGCACATGCACCCACACATGTGCATGGGGAAGTCAAAGGTACAGTACAATATTAGAGCGCTTCTTTAACTTCATGTGGATGCAGCGGAGTCAGCCTCCTCGAACGGAATCAGCCTCCTCAACAAGATCAGGAAGTTGATATCATTGTGATGGTGCTTGGTATGCAAACAGTCTGCTTCTGAATGTTTTGGTCCAAGTTTTTGAGGATGGTCTGCACACAAGCTGCTGGGATCTGACAGCATGTGATAGGACATAAACATTGGATAAATACATAGGAGCTACGCCATAAACAGAAGAATCATAAAATTGGCCCAGTCATGGATGAGAGGTCAGTGTAAAGATGTGACGACTTGTGGGGCATGCAGTAATTTCTTTTAGTATCAACTTAACGAGTACAAAAATGTATTTCTGTAGTGCAGAAGTGGTAACACCGGAAAAAAGGTAGTTATCCTGTCCAGAGGTTACAAATAAATGCATCAAGGTTTCCCCATCTGTCATGCTGAGGAAGTTATGACATTGTGGCGATGAAAAACAACCTGGAATCAGCAAATGCGAGTTTGTCAGTCTGGGTAGGAAGAAAAATTCCATGACTTCACTTTTCACTCAATTTCAACAAAAGTAAAAACTGTCACAAGTTTGTTTATCAGTAGCACTACAGAATCCAAAAAGAATTTTTTCCAAAAAGATTGTCTGTTTTTCGACACAACCTCCACCTCTCCTGTTTTGCCACCACATGACTCCAGCCCTCGTTAGAGAAAACAATATCAACTGCAAAAATCATTGTCCATGAGCATTCCTGACTGACACCATCAGATGACTCCCGATGTAGCCCCTCACCTGTCTGTCACCCCAACTCCCACACAACTGTACTACATCACCTCAACATAGGCCTCTGCTACTCCTTACTTCCCCATACAGGACCATACTTCCTTAGTTGGTACCCCATGATACGTTCTCTAAGGACACAGTGCATTTGCCTCTGACCTTGTGTACAACGAAAATGGCATCTGTGGAGTTCTCTCAACATGAAATCATATTACTGCTCACTCATTGTAAACTCCTGCCTTAACAAAGCCTCAACAATTCCCTCTCATATCCTCACAGTGTGGTTCAGCTTTATGCCTCTATAGTTATACAACTCTGTGAATCATCCTTGTTATTTAAGTGTGGAAACAGTGCACTTTTTCTCCATTCCTCCGTCTTTCTGCCTGTCCAGCCTTCAACCTTTTCATAGCCTCCCTCACTTCCTTCCTACTAATTTTTGCTTCACGGCTGTTTCGTTGTCTGTCCTCCACTCCCTCTCATTTTACTCATTCTGTCATGACGCCTGACGGGAGGAGGGTTTTTTCCATTGCCCCCTTGTGGGGTTTCGTTGAACTGTTTGTAGTAATGGGCGACCAGGTGTGCGGGACCATGCCCATGGCCTTTTGAGGTGCTCCTTGTTTTGGCTCGCTGATTGTCAGTCTGTGTATCAACACCTGTATTTTATGTTGGTTCTTTAAGCAGTGGATTCGAGTTCGGCTTCCTTGCCTATGAGTGCTTGGTTTGCTCAGCCAATTTCTTTTGAGCACCTGCTGTCCATGGTGCTTAATTTTGAAGAACTTGGATTCTGGATTATTTTTGCCTGGAAGGACTTTGAAAATAAACACCTCGACTAACAAATCCTTGCTCTGTGCTTCATTCCTGGAACCTGGCACTTTCATTAGGTCCTCAAGGCATTCCTTCTCAGTGAGCACAATCTGCGTTAGTGAGCACTCTCTGTTCACCCACTAACTCTCTATCTCTATTCTTTATTACCCCAATCTGTTGCACATCTTTCTCATATCTATCTCTCTTAGCCAAGTGATTACGGTAAACCTTCAGCCATCCAGGGATCCACATTCAAAGTCGAATACGTTCAGAAATGTCACATGAAGTCAGAAATTCTAAAAATGTGCTGATGTCAGCCATCCGCAATAGCCAAGGCTGAGCACTATACATATTGTAGCCTCTCATTGTATTACTGTACTGTAGACATCTGCAAAGGCTGCTGGTAATGCTACTAAGCGTGTCGGAAAAGTTCTGACTCTCAAAGCAAAGGTGAGTGCTTGATATGTTAAAACATCAGTAGAAAAAATCAGATTGGGGTCAATAAAAGCACAATTTGACCAATTCATTGTTGTAAGAAAGCGATTAGAGAAGGGGCAGGAGGGTAGAAAACCCTTAATTTGTACTCCCCCGCATACAAAAGATTCCCAATCCTTGTGTTAGGGGATGATTTTGATGATGTGTCACTTATCCACAATTTTCCACATCAGCAGGAGGTCCGGGAACGGATCCCTAATGGTTACAGGGGGTTCACCGTAATGTCCCCTATCTCTTTCTTATCTGTCCAGTCTGTTGAACAACTCTTACCTCTTTTCCCTTTGCCACACATTCCTCTCAATTTGGTCTCTTACATACACAATAATCTACTTCCCTTCTCTCCATTTCAGCAGCTGCACTTTCCATAAAAACACCAAATGTGAATGAACACCAAATATTTGCAAAGTTACTGCTTTTAACCCGGCTGTGTCATAGGTTGAATCTGAGCAAAGTAATGAATATGAGGTTACAAAATACACTTAATTAAGAGCTGTTTGGAAGCCAAAACAGTTTGATCCTCTTTGGGACCTGTGCCGAAACAGCTGCCCCTTTGAAAAAGGGACAAACTTGACTGCACAAGAAAGTGAGCGACTGCTTGACTTGAAGGACTGATCACTAGCACACTGAACAGTACAGACAGCAGTCATTTCCAAAAAGACTTAAGCCACCAACTTGGTGACCTTCTACCCTCCTCCCTCTGTGGCAGGAGCTGCAACTGCATTGCTACATGTGAGGGATCTGCTACAGTTAGCTCTGACTGGCTACTTTTAAAGCGCTGTATCTCCTTGAACAGATTGATGTGTCTAAGTCACTCATGAAGTGCAGACCAGCAGAGGCAAGAGTAAGAGAAAGATGGGGTGGAACTACAGGCATTTGATTGAACTTCGCCTATTGCATTTGTAAATTCAAATGGAGAAAATGATGAAAACGGTTATGGTTTGTCATTGAAAGATCAAGTTGGTGGTCTTAGATAAAAACCTACAGTACATCTTTTCCAACTGCCTAAACTACATGTGACGTTCAGAGATAAAGCTTTGGAGCCATGTTTCACAGAGGCTTGAAAGATTTGTTTTGTGCCGTTGAATCAGGTTACTTGAGAATGACCTGATGTCGTGAGAACAAATTTTTGAGCAGTTTTATAGACAGTCAAGTGTGTTATTTTCATGCAGATGTTGTTAGAGAACTGATCTATGGAAATGCAAAGAACAATGTCACCTCCCATATTTTGTGGACTATTAGTTTCCGTGGAGTGTAAGTCTCACCAGCCAAAAACTAAGAAAAATGAAAAAAACTATGTACGGGGAGTCCCAAAGTTACGTTGTACCTGACCTGCATCATTTTCGTGGTTACGTCGCTGTCAGAAATACAGTACAAGATTAAACAGGTAAAATTACAGAACATGGATCCGTCCTCCAGTTTCAGTCCAGGGGTCAGACATCTTCTCTACTTTGACACCACTGTCCTTCGGATCCATCTACAGAGGCAGAAAAATCTAAACCAACATCAGAGGAACTGCTTTAAGATGGTTTAATCACATCTATCGGATGGATCTCAGTTTGTACATGTTAACATATCGTCTGAGCACACAAGGGTTAGACAAGGAGTTCAGCAAGGCTTCGTACTCAGACTTCTTCTGTTCACCCAATATATGCTTCCTCTAGGCCGGTAGGTGGGTAGGTAGGTTCTTGATGCGTTGATTGGTTGATCTTGCAATCCAGGAAATTAAAGGCCCTAGGTGCTCAGGGTGATACAGAAGACAGAGGGTACTAAAAACTATGCAAACATAAGAAAACACTTTATCAACTTGATTGTTCATTGTTCATTGTTAGGCTGACGATACACAACCGTATCTGTCAGTGAAGTCTGAGGAAACCAATCATCTGGCTAAATTTAAGACTTGCCTCAGGGACATAAAAACTTGGATGACTCGTAACTTTTTGTTGCTCAACTCAGACGACACTGAAGTTATTATTGTTCGTCCTGAGCACCTTAGAAACTCCTGGTGTCATGATATTGCTACTTTGGATGGCTTTACCTCCAGCACCACCATAAAAAGTCTGGGAGTTATCTTCGATCAAGTTAACTCCCATGTGAGTGCTCACATTAAACAAATGTCAAGAACCACCCTCTTTCACTTACATAACATCACTAAGGTTAAGCACATGCTGTCATTGAGGGATGCTGAAAAACTAATTAATGCTTTTGTTACCTCCAGGCTAGATTGCTGTAATTCTTTATTAGCACGCTGTAGCAACAAGACACTGAGGCCTCCCCTGCTGGCTCAGAATGCTGCAGCACATATATTGACAGGAACCTGGAAAAGAGACCACATGTCTCCTGTGTTAGCTTCTCTTCACTGGTTGCCTATGAAATGGAAAATAGAATCTAAAATTCTTCTCCTCACTACAGGGTGTTAAATCATCACGCACCAACCTATCTGATTGAAGAGCTAATCCTGCTTTATCATCCGACCAGAGCTCTGCGATCCCAAAATGCAAAGTTACTTGTGATTCCTAAAATCAGCAACAGTAGATGGGAGGGCCGAGCGTTGAACTATTCGACTATGGACCCACCTTTCAATATAAGTAACCCTAACATTTCACTACTCCTTCAACCCAACCGGTCAAGGCAGATGGCAACCCACCTGCAGCCTGGCCTACCCGAGGTTTCTTCCCTTAAAAGGGCAGTTTTTCCTCGCCGCTGTTGCTGATAGGGGATATTTTGGATCTTTGTGTGTTCATCCTATACAATTTGAATGTTTAAAAGTTGAGGGGCGCAACCTGCTCCATCTTGGAAAAACTCTTCTTTTCCTGAACGTTACTGAACGTTAATCTCCTCTTCCTTTCTCTCCTCTTCCACTCTGCCTCACCTGCATGCTCGTCTCATTAATGTTTGTTACTAATTTAGGTTCTTCCCTGAAGTCTTTGTGTCTTGTGCTTTATTACTGGAACACAAGTAGTGATGATGGACTTCTAAACATCCAGGTCCTGCTCCTGATTGGCATGCTGTGCATCTAATGCTGTGCATCTTTATGCCTGCCTACCTCTCTCTCTCTCTCTCTCTCTCTCTCTCTCTCTCTCTCTCTCTCTCTCTCTCTCTCTCTCTTAACCCAACCGGTCAAGTCAGATGGCCACACTCTTGTAGCCTCCCCGAGGTTTCCTACTGATAAAGGGGAGCCTTTCCTCACCACTGTTGCTAATGGGGGATATGTTGGATCTTTGCGTGTTTAACTTAAAGAATTTTAATGTTATATGTTGAGGAGCTCTACCTGCTCCATCTTGGAAAGCGCCTCAAGATAACTTCTGTTGTGATTTGGCGCTACAGAAAAAAATTTTAATTGAATTGATAGAGAAAAACAGTCTGAATAGGTGTACAGTAAGATAACATAACACAACAATTTTTATTCAGCTACATGAAGCATAAACTACTAATTGAATATGTGTCTTCTATGTCAGCGTAAGAATTATTGAGACAGCTAAAGCTTAAAAAACAAGCTGTTGTCAGTGACACAATAACGATCATTGGAAATTCTACATTTTGATAATTTCACATGTATGTCACATCTGAGTATAAGTTGCATTCTCAGCCACAGTATGACAAAAGTACGACTTACACTCCAGAATATACAGCACATTTACTGGATAAAACCATACATTTTCTTGTCACTTAACTTAATCCTGAGTGTTTGAATGGTCAAATCTGATGGTCCTCGAAAAAAACTGACTTTCCTCTCCATATGTCCGTCCAACAATGCCATCTATGTTTGGGAGCAGTAGTTCTCCTACATGTCAGTCATGGATAGCAGAGCTCGTCATAATATCGCCATTTTGGGCACACGCAGATCTGGCAGTGTACATTTTCCAGACCTAAGTTCTATTTCTGCAGCTTCATATCATGCCCGCTCATAAATGTGCATTGATTAAAAATGCAGATTTGCTGTCTTTGTGGCTTTTGTCCTAATTTGTTGTCAGAGAAAGTACCTACTGTACATCACTTTTACAGTTACGTATTGAACAGGTTCTCCACTGTATGGCTTTTTCAGCGTCATACTGTGGCTCTCTGCGGCTTTGGAAGTAAAGAAATAAAAACAGCCCTGCGCAAAGATTATACTGAAATTGAATTACGGTACTACAGCCCCGAGTTGTGGATGCTGTTCTTTCTGCACAATAAGAAACTATCTGAAGCATTTTGCTGTATGTGTTGGAGAGGTTAATCTTTCACTGGCCTCCCTGCCCCCCGTGGCTGACAATATCATTTCTGATGTCAAAAGTTTTTGTGGTTCCCAGGGCTTTAGGGTAAGGGTTTCTGTGGAATGTGGGCCCAAATGGCTCTTTTGGTGTAAGCGGTTTCCAACTCCTGGTATATACAAACTTTAGTTTCACTCTGTTGAAACTCAGTGAAGCCTGTCCTCTAAAATCTCTCAAAATCAGGGCGTAATCACTGTCATAAGTGTAGGTATAACTTTGAAAATAGAATATCATACTATACCATTATTTTGAATGCATGAATTTACGTCACTGTTTTCTCTCCCTCTTGTTTAGATTCACATTTCTCAGCTCTAAACTTCCCAAGGGAATATAATGAGGGTTTTATCCGTGTCAACATGTCCTTCCCATCGTTGTCTTCCATAAGTGTATGTGTTCGTGTCCAGTGGGACATGGAATGGAGAGACGTTTCCACCATCTTTTCTTACGCTGCACCTGTCCTGACCAATGAGTTCCAGCTCAGAGGCCAAGTGGACATGCAGGGACGCATTTTGTTGGCACTAATCATCCATGGTCAACACCTGCCATACAAAGCCGCCTTTACAAATGATGGGGCCTGGCACCACTTATGTGTCACATGGCACCAGAGCAGTGGACAATGGGCAATATATGTGGATGGAGAAAAGAAAGATATGGGCTCTGGAATTGACACCCACAGGAATATTCATAGTGACGGGATATTCATCCTGGGCCAGGACCAAGATTCT
This sequence comes from Carapus acus, assembly GCA_900312935.1. NCBI lineage: Eukaryota > Metazoa > Chordata > Actinopteri > Ophidiiformes > Carapidae > Carapus > Carapus acus. Next base: position 32,476 of record OMPJ01011496.1, read on the forward strand.
TTCGGAGGTAATTTCACAGAGCCCTTTGTAGGCAACATAACTGATCTGAATGTTTGGAGCATGTCCTTGGAGACAAGACAAGTTAAGGCCCTCAACGCTTGTTCACCAATAACCCAGGATGTGCTTTTTGCTTGGAACCTTGACGACCTGAGCAGCCACCCAGCAGTCACCAAAGTACAGGTCATCGTATATTGCTCAGGTAAGCCCCAGTTTGGTTGTTTTTGCATCTCCTAAAGCATTGTGCTTGTCTTACAGCAACTCATAGTCTCACTCCCTAGTTTTCCTTTATGATTAAATCCGCAAAGGTCACAGCATTTAACATGTATTATTAGGATATAAGCTAAACTGGGATGAGATAACATAACACATTTCATGTAATGCACCAAAAACTAAGCATAGATGATGGCCATCAGTCTATCATATCATGATATGATATCCGATTTGCAACTCTCTGGTGTAGTGGTTAGCACAGTCCAGATGCTACAGGATCTTACCACAGTCCAAAAACACACAGTAAGAAGGTCAATTGGTGATATTTAACTGCCCCTTAGAGTGAGTGTCAGTGTGTTTGATTGTTTGTCTTTGAGGCCTGGCGCCTTAGGTGCCTTGCTCAAGGGCACCCCAGCAGGGCTCAGGAGGCGAACTGCCACCAGACCAACCTCCAGTCTCTTGCGTTGACTCTGGGACTGGAACCTACAACATTCAGACACCAGACAACGTCCCTTGCCGACTGAGCTATTTCCGCCCTGTAACAGTTGAAACAAAAACAGAAAAATACACTCACATGCAAGTTCAAATATCCAATTCCTCATTATCAGCGAAGTTTGACAGTGTGGTGATTTCGGCATCATGCACACCAGGTTACCTCTCGTCATTATCCAGGCCTCGTTGCTGTTACAGTAAACATTGTTTCTTTAATCACTTTCTCACAACTATGAATCGATCAATTGTGCTTTCATTGACCCAAAACTTACAAGCAACAGCATTTTTTCTCTGCCCCTGTTTTGACGCATCAAGCACTCTCACTTTTTTCACTCTCAATACACTCATTTTTTTCAGGAGTCATAACTTTCCTGGCCTGCTATGTAGCATTTCCAACAGCCTTCACAGAATCAGGACGTTTTGGTGGCATTGTGAATTATTTACAGGGGTAACCACGCAAACTGATAGACATTACTGTAGTGGTTGCCAGACTTGCCATGTCGGTCAGCCAGTGGCGCAATCTATGGGGGAGCAGGTGCATATGTGGTATAATTGGAATAATATAACACATAATTGGCTGGTATAATTCCTGCCTTCCCGTCACCAACTTGCAGAAGCCGATGGAAAGTCCCCCCCACCGACAAGAAGTCGCAGTGCGCCTTCTAAGATTTTCAGTGGCCTCATCTGGCCACCCCTATGAAAAAATTCTGGATGCGCTACTAGTGTCAGCACAGGGCAGACACACTTTACTCCACCTCCCCCTCTTGTGTTTAGATCTTGCGACGTCTCATGTCATGACTTAGACGGGCAAACAAATAAGCAAGATGCCGGCTCAGGTTCCTCAGCACACGCACAGAGAAAATACAGCAGTAGAATTGCAGAGAGGAGCACCGTGTGGCTCTATTTTCAAGCTGAAAACGAGACAACAGCTGTGGAATTTGCAAAAAGTTAGTCAGGTGTTGTGGAAACACAGCCAATTTATATAAACATGTAAAAGAAACATCCAAAATAAAACATGGAGGTACAAAAACGAAGAGAGGAGGAGAGAAATCCCTCAACCCCCTGGCCCCGCTAAATGACCCCCAGTCCAGAGGCAGAGATCATTGGCAGAGGCCTTCCAGCATGACAGAGAGGATCCAGCCAGGTTATAGTATTGAAAGTAACAAAGTGAAACTTTTAATTATTACTTTTGCTATCAGAGAAAATATAAATTATGCAAATGCTTCAGTGTAATAAATTTATCCCATTGAAATGTGTAATTTGAATGACTTAGGCACTTTTTATTTAGGATTTTCAGCATTTTCTCTTTAATTATAAGGTTTGTCCTGATTCTGTCTGGTGTTTAAAGTATTCAATCATTTCTAAAAAAGGGAATGTCACAAAAAAACCTCATGAAAATTCATTGAGACTTAGCAAGTCAATGCCATTTTATTGAAAAGGACGGGTATCAGTATCGGCGATAATGGTCCGTAATTTACGTGGTATTGGATCGATACCACTCCGCAGTAGTAGATACCAATCAGCAGTAGTGGACAATCAGTTGGTGTGACCAACTTTAATACAATGTCCCTGTGACACCTGACAATCAGTCAGGTGGGGCAACTTCATCGCTTACCTAAACATCACTTAGGAATTTTGACAATTTTTTAGCACAGTTTACTCATAAAATTGATTCAAACTCAGTAAGCACAACAAAAATTCACACATAAACACATCTGAGAATAAAGCGCACTGCCGATTTTTGGGAGAATTTAAGGATTTTAAGTGCGCCTTACAGTGCGAAAAATACCGTCGTTTTTAATTGAATTTTGAACTGCCTCTTTGTACATGATGCACACACCTTCGTCATGGACCAAAAACAAAAAAATGCACAAGATGGGGCTTATAAAGTGAAGACAATCCATGTAGCCATTAAAGTGGGAAACAGAGCAACTGCTCTTGAATTTGTTATTGATGCCGTATTGCCGATTTTCAGGCACAATTTGAAAAAAACAAAAACCCGCAGGTCATAGATTAAACTATGCATAAAAAATCTGCAGTGTATCATCTTTCTGTTTAAGTATCCCATGTTACAACATGGCAATCTGCAGTTAACATTCAGGTGTGGCTTATAAAGTTGTATGTGCACAAAGTTTATGCTCTTTTGTAATTCAGCTGGTGCGGCTTATAGTCAGGTGTCTCATTGTCCAAAAATCACGGTAAACATATTACCTTCACACTCAGCTCTCTTAAGTCAACATCATCTAATTAATGTCTTAAATCTGAGTGCTCAATGACAAATTACATTAGCAGCAGAAATTTCAGCAACCCCAGTAAGAGAGGGGTGTCGGAAAAACTTGCAACATGCCTCCTTTAATCTTAATTGTTTTTAAAAGGGGTCTCAAGCTCGCGGCTCAGTGGCCCATTGCGGCCCGCGTTGTTGTTTACCGCGGCCCTTTAAATGCGGCCTGCGGAGGCTTATACCGTCATGCCCCCCCACGAGGACAGCAGAGAGGTCAACAGTTAGAGCGGCACAGAACACAGCTCTGAGGACCGGGGACCAGGGATCCGGGAACTCTCAGATGTCGCTGGAAAGTCCAGTGCGCACAACCTCCTTTAACTGAAGATTTGCGGCCCCCTGATGACGGCCAGCAATTACATTTGGCACTCAGTTACTTTGAGTTTGAGACCTCTAGTTCAAAACTAGAAAATCCATTGGCTGCTTCTCTGCTTACTTTCTGTGGCCACAGGTATCAACATTGGAGGCGGGTGCCGTCGCCATTTTTCACATATTCCTTCCCTCTCCGCCGCCAGACAAGTGGGAAAAGATGCTAGAATATGTCAGAGGAGCTACTGCTGCAGCCGTTTGTGTAATTGTCTGTGGCTGCAAAGCTATGCGTGATTGGTGAAATGTAATCGTGGCATTCCGGATTGTAATACAAGTTATGCCATTTAATGTATAGTTATTGTACTGAATGCTATTATACTACATGTTTTAATGGGATATTGTGTTGTATTATGTAATATTTTAATTAATTATCTTACATTCAGTAATTGTGTTTTCTATTACTTAAAGTAAATATGGTATAAAGTATCCTTGTGCCTCTGGAGTTAGTGTCTGTAATAATAATTAATAACTGTTGGTTAGTTTCGATCTTGAAGAATTTTATTGTGACAATGCCTGTGATTCTTACTGTGAGATTTATTTATTGCTGTCTCTAATCGAGGAACATAAACATAAATATATACAGTCTTAGCATGGTATGTAGGGAGGTAAGTACTTTATTGGTCCATTGATCCATTGATGCAGACATTTAAGGTGTTAAACACTGTAATGGAGTAGCCAAGAGACAGGGACTGGATGTGGTAGAAGATGTGTGGCATATGTCAACATTAGATTAAGTAAGATAAAATAGACCTTTGTTCATCTCGTGCCCAGAAATTCTGCAGCAGTTCAACAGGCAATATTAATGAGAGCAAGAAAGATGTAACACATATTAACAAGTATTATGCATCTTTACATCATTATAATCATATGACATACAGATATTGGTTCATCCATTCCAAATGAAATATGTTCTTCCCATTTTGTCAGCATGCTTAATATGTATTGATTCCCAATGCTTGTTCCCCATGCTTTGGAACAATGGTGGGCAAACACCTCATCTTGACATTTAAATTTTGACAGATGGGCCGCATCAAGGCTCAGACAGAAACTGAAAAGAAAACGTTGGGGTGTTACATCATTTACCTTTTGATAAGACCAGTTTTGTTTTTCACCCATCTTTGCTAGCGCATTAAAGTCTTGTGTTAATTTTGTTGTTGAAGTTTTTGTTGTTTGTACTCAATGCAGTCAAAATTGTAATATTTTTACAGATATTTGGTGGGCCAGATTAAAAACATCATTGGGCCTGAGGGGGCCCAGTGGTCCCTGTGGGCTGTAGTTTGCCCACCATTGTTTTGGAATGTGATATTCTTAAATCATCTTAAGTTAGAATAGGAGTGAAAAATGACTCATGAGTTACTTGCTGCTAGACCGCTGCTATTGCCTTAATGTGGAGCCGCCAAACATATTTTTACAATGATGTTGGAAACAGTGTCATAGTGACAATAAAGGATTCTTATTCTTATTCTTATTTTTATTCTTATTCTTATTCATCAGTTCTCATGGCCAATGGATAGTGAATTGATTTTGTTGCACAGTATCTGGGGATGAGAACATTTTAAAAGATGGGTCTCGTGGTGTGAATGAGCAAAGCTAATAAGATTCAGTGTTTAATTCTCTTGTCTGTGATGACGCAGACAATTTTGAACAGGGAATCCACCAACAGAGGGCATCATTGAGCTGCAGGACCCTGCAGCGCTGGTCAGATGAGCTGCTTCCAGTCTACGGCATGGCTGATTGCTCCAACACACTACCGTTCATCTGCCGAAGTAGCACAGGTGAGGTGACAAATTACACACCTCAGTTGTACTTAACCAGATACCAGCCACAGGTTTTAGGATTACCACACTGAAGTGTAAGGTCAGTTTCAACCACAAAGTCCCTGCTGTTGCATATCAGTGCGTGTTTGGTGCCCAGCCAGCACCAATGTGTATTTTTATTTTTGGTACAGAGAGGTACTTGAAGATGAAACAGCTGAGTGGCTCTCAGAGCTCTCAGCCCACAGTCTTTTCGACTCATCTGAGGAAGTTCTCCAACAATACCCAGGTAGCGAACCACGTACGTATGTGTGTATGTATGTATGTATGTATGTATGTATGTATGTATGTATGTATGTATGTATGTATGTATGTATGTACTTGAGGTATTTATATCAGTCAGTCAGTCAGTCAGCTATTGCTAGGGAGAACAAATTCGACAGCAACGACAACGTACAGGAGCAACGAGATTGCATAGAGCCCTGGAGTCCAGCATAAAACAAAAAAAAACAAGAATTATGAAAAGAACTAAGAAGCTTGAGAACTAAGGTCCATGGGGCGTTGGTCTACATTGAATTTAGACGTTAGAGCCTTTAAGGTTAATCTACGTAGGCACGATACTTGACACAAATGCATTTTTATTTATAGTAAATTGCTAATGTATGTAGTGTATGCTGTTAACTGACCCATTGACCCTGGAAATGTGAAGTTCTATCCCAAGTCAGTACAGAAACAGAGCTTAAGAGAAAATAAACAAAAAGAGAACACTGCAGCCATGCAACAATTCTTGAGAATGATATTAATAAGATAAAGAATAATAAGAGAATAGTAGATACCAGATAGAATCCATATAGTTACTGTAAGTAGGTAGGTACCAGCAGGCAGGCAGGCAGACAGATGGACAGACAGACAGATAGACTGTATAGAGATGCAATCCCACCTCAGAACAGTCGCAACCTTGCAATAAACAACATGTATTTAGATAAAGGAATATAGCACATTGCTATAAATACAACATGTCGCAGTATACAATTTAGCAATTACAGTATGAGTTGAACCGAGGATGGACGATATATAATGTATTACAGTGGAAATAGAGATTTGACATATTTCACTAAGCATACCGTACACATTGTGTATTGCACTGAGGAGGAGACATATCGTACTATGAATTGCAGTGTGAGGCCCCTTGTTGCCCTGAGATAGAGGCTGGCGCATTACTATTAGCTCACATTAACTCCATAGCACCCCTGTCCCCAGATGATGCATGTACTGTATGTCTGATTGTTGTTGTTAGGTCCAGAGTTTTCACAAGACTCTCTTGCATATCTTGCACAAATGACTTAAATAACACAAGATACATAGAGCTCTTATTACTGCACCATTGTCTTTGCATGACAATCCCAGAAAATTAAAAAAACAAAAAAAAACAACAACAAAAAAAACTTTCTGTTTAAGCGCTGTTTAATCAAATTAATGTTGAATTTGTAGGGTTGGAGAGTTTCAAATCAAACAAATGTTATCTTATTACACAGTATCACAAATATTGTAAAAAGAGGCCTTACAAAGTCAACCCCCTGAATGGAATGCACTGATATAAAGCAAATAGAGACAATCATGAAAATGAGGTGGCTGAGTTGATGAGAGGGAAAGATGGCAGCGCAGCAACTTTGCAGAGATGAATACAACTAATGCTGCGTTAAGCCACGGGGATCGCTGGATGACAGCTTTAACTGTCGTACGTGGCATACAACGGTACCATTTGAAGGATCAAACAAAATTGGACAGAAGGCTGCTCAGTTAGAACAGGGTCCAAGGCCTGTCTGGAACATGTCAGGTTGCCGGTGGACCTGGATAGGACAATGCTGAGATTTGACACATAAATGAGGAAAAAGAGCCCTCTAAATGTCCATCTGTTTACCCCAAATTTCAATATCACTAACCAGCACACTGAGTTAACCCAATCTTGAGTCCAGTGACTTCATTGTTGGAGTGTAGAAACTCAGAGGAAATTCTTCTCCCGCTGTGGAACTGATGTTAGGGTTAGGGTCTTAACAAAGCAAAACACCAGAACGAAGAGCACCCAGCCACTACGTCTGCACTCGCCGCCATCTTGCTTTCGCTAATTGTTAATCATGTAATCTGACTGATTGATGTTCAGAGTTCCTTACAGCCAATTACCATACACTGGGTCTCTGTCTTAAGCTTTAACTTTGAAAGCGCCTTGAGATAACATCTATCATGATTTGGCACTATACAAATAAATGAAATTGAATGGAATTGAGATTAATTGGATATACATGAACACTGTACAACCCCACACTTTTTCCTTTCAGGTGATGGTGGGGCAGGAGTGGACAGGCCCAGAAAACTGGGATGAGGCATCGACCCTCTTGGACATATCCGTTCAGGCCTTGGAAAACACACAACAGATGGAACTACAGCCTACAGATATGCTCACCCTCATCCAACTGCTGTCCATGGTGGCTGATGTCCCAGCACCGCCTCCCTCTCGCAGCACAAACCAGAGCCATGCCAGTGCCCAAGAGCTCAGTCAACATTTCATTTCTATAGCTGACACTCTAATTAGCCAAGAGAACACAAACAAGTGGCATGCAATAAAAGAGGTACCACACAACCAACTACGTACAATTTTGTCAATTTACTTTAAAATGACTGCGGTTCTGTTTATGCTTTAAATCAGTTCAATTCAATTCAGTTCAATGCTTTATGCAACTATGCTTTAATGTATGATAAATCGAACGATGCACAAAATGGATGTGTACATGAAAACAGATCATGCATTGGAATTGTGGAATTTGTGGCAGCCATTTTAATGTCTAATGCATAACACTAGAGGGCAGTAGCGTCTCATAGCTGCAAGTAGAAATATAGGGATGTGCTGTTGTCGTTACATGATGAGCGCAGCATAGCATACGAAGGCCCAATTAAGCTGCCATAGCTGTCATAGAAGACAGCTAATCATATATTTAAACATTCAGTTATATTCAGTCATGACAAACTGTAAACAAGCATTCTTTAGACACCTCAGCTTTCAAAATCTGAATTGTCTTTAACATGATTCTTTTGCCCCATTTTGTTACGTTTGGGACATATGATTGAATACATGGTAGCGTTTTGATGAGGATTGTGTTTCCATCAATTCTCACCTCCCTTCCCCCATCCTCTCAAAGCGTCAAGGCCAACTCAGCCCAGACTCAATGGATGAGCAGCACTCTGTGAGACTACTTCTATAGTCATCCACAAACCTTCCACACCAAGCTCCATCTCCATGGCTTAGTGCTTGCATGGGAATAATGAATTCACAGTCTAGGGTTTCAAAACAGACAATGGCAAATTCCACAATTGCACCCTGCATTGCAAGCGGTTGCACTAAAAGCCTTTGTGATTGTGCAGCATTTGAATGGTCATTTTGAAATGTTGAAATGTACCGCTTTCACTTTAGACTGTGAAGGGCAGGACAAGTGATTGTTGCCTCACAAATGCCATTGCTTTCTGTCATTCAGGTTGTGAGCAGTCCTATGGATGTGGTCCACAGTATTGATCGCATGGTGATCAGCCTGAGCCAGCGCTTGATGGACGAAACTGACCACCTGACCATTCAGAGTGACAACATTAGTGAGTCTAATTTTAGTTACCTACGTCTCACTTTACATTATGACAGTATATGTGAACAACCACAAAAAATACAGTGCTAATGTATGCTGTACAAGGACATTGCACTTCGATTAAGGTCCTTATTTTCTTAAACGGGAATTTTCCAAATGGCGTGCTTACATGTGCGAGCTACAAGAATATTCCTTGTAAATCATTCACTTGTTAATCAGCATATTCTACACAGTTGTTGCAATGTCATGATGCCAGAACAAAATATCTTTGTATTTTATTCATCATTTGCATTTCTTACTACCACACATGGATAACTGGTCAGATTAGAGCTATTTGTTTGGTTGTTGTTGTTTTTTTTTTGGTTGTTTTTTTTTAGCCTTGTAATATGCTACCTTGAGTATCTGTGATGCTTTACTTTGTCAATACTGAGGGAAAAATTGGCTTCTTTGAGCCTCTGGCACACCCTCTGAAATATGTCGCCATTACAGTGCTTCAGTCCATCAATAAATTCCATCACGTTCAAGTCTTTCATGATCTGAATCATTAAATTTGTCTCATGGATTTCCTAGACATGCAAACTTTTGTCCATGCTTTAAATGATGCAACAAACAAACAAACCATAATTCTTTGCATGCCGACCATGCACAGAAATAAGTTGGTATTCCATCAAGATGCGTTTTCCAAATGAGGTCTTAACATTGCCCAGTATTGAAGTTAATTCAGGCATATGCCAGGGTTCCTTTGGGTTTTTTAGTAAACTGAAAATTATGCTAATTTGGTTTTGCAAATGGAGTAAGTTGTTCACAGGGCTCAACTATTATTGAAATATTTCCACTCTTCTGATTTTTACAGAAACATGGTGTCCATGTCAACAAAGTCACCCCAGTGCAATGCAATTATAATTTTTCCACGATTCTCACTTTCACTGAGGTCACTGATGTTGTTTATGTGAATTGTAGCATTATGGAGATATTTGACATTCAGACCGTTGGTAACAGTTTTATGAGTGCAATAATTCTCCTGATCAGTGGCTTGATAAGTAGTGATGGGCAATAATAGATATCACTCTATTAGTGTGTTTGTAGATTGCCAAATTGCAGTTACATGTGTATCGTGTAATCTGTTATGTAATTACTCAATCCAATCTGCTGGTTGGTGTGAGTACTAGTTGAGAGAAATTCATGTATTTTATTTATATCATTAAACAACAATTAAACTTTACGATCGACATTTGACACAGGGATGCTATTCTCTTTTAAGTTCACCATGTCTTTTTCCACCATAAAATTCTTGTTTGGTTTCTTCAAAAGATGTCTGTTTAGCATGTGGGTACTACAATTGGTCCATGTGCAGTGATAATGTTAGGTGACAGTTCGTAAAGAATAAAATCAGATTTGTGCTTTGCTTTCAGTTGTTACATTGCCTAGTTGCTGCAAATTCTGGTGGTTTCAAGTTTCACTTGACAAAAATTAAATGATTAATGGTCCCTTCAAATTCTCTCATTTTTGTCATTGTTATTTTTCTCACCTTGTAGAATTGGAGGTGCAACAGCAGATAATGGAGGAAGATTCCAGGAGAGCAAGCTTCTGTGGCCCTGAGACAGGGAAACACAACAGCGTAGACTGCATTTCAGTCACACCTCAGAAAATACAAGATATTCATAACAATGGTATGAAGAATGCTGCAAGTATCTCCAGTCCATCTGATTCAGCCGTCTCTGTCACATTGTTGAGTTTTTGCAGTGAGGGAGGACGCTTTTTATTAACCTCCCTCTCCAGGTAAATGCATTGGACAAAGCAATTGAGGTAGACATGGACGTATGGCATATCTTCAGTTTCATTTACTTCCAAGGTCTTACTTTAAAGTGCAAATCGAGCATTGCATTGCTGTATTATCTGAAATACTCTACTTAACTATGAATTCCTCTATTCTCGCTAAATATTAAGTTATCATAAATTGAACTATGCGGAGCATGTGTTTTATGGGCCGGCTGATACCAGTTGACGATCCAACTATTGTGATGAATGCAGGTTTCCGTAGGCTGACTTTAGTGAACACGTGGTATGGCTCACTGCAGGCGCCTGGCCATCCCAAGGAGAATATTACCATGGCTCCAACTGTTACTGATGATAGCCAGAGGTAAAGTATATTGATATGACGCATTTGCCTTTGGCTATTTGTTAGCTCATATACAATGCTACACCATCAATCTTTTGAAACACCACCTTCTGTAGACATCTTTGTGTGTATTTGTGTATATAAGTATAAATGAACATGTGTGTATGTATGTATGTATGTATGTATCTGCTGGTCTGTGTGTCTTTGACCTTACAAAAATACTGAATGTATTTGTAGGCGCACAAATACTCCACAGATATGTTTGACACTTAACCAGAGAATGTGCTTTCCAAATTGAGAATGCTTTCAGGTGTTGGAATTATTTGCTCTTTCAGTTAAATCAAATTTAATTACATTCAGCTCAGCTCAATTCAATAAATTGGTTATTGCAACTTCATGTATCTGAGTTGTTAGCATAAATTAGAAATAAGATGTGATTGTATTTTAAGAATAATTCATCTAACCTAGATTCATTTAACATAGTTGGTAATATTCCCCAGCTTTTGAGCAGTTTGAAGTTTGAGCAGTTTTTGTGTTGTTATTGCTGACATTTCCCCCCCACTACAATCTGCCTACGTTTGCACGTCAGTTAAAAGTTAATTGTGGCCCTTTTAAATTGATTTAAGACAAGCCTTTTGAAAATTACTAAATTGGTAAAATAAAGATTCACATTCTGTAAAACTGTCAGACTGTCGCAGTTATTTCAACTTCATGTAGTTGTTACTGTGTGTGACATCAAATCACCTCCATTTGCTTGCAGTGCCCAATGATGTTATTTGTGTGTTTGTATTCATCACCAGGTATTTGGGCACTATACTTGGTTCCTCCATTATATCGTCAACAGTACTGGGAGATGATCAACCTATCAGCATGGCAGTTCAATTCCAGCTCCAACACAGAGTCCAGGTAATTTTCCTTTTTTCTAGATTCTCTACTAAAATCTTTGCAAAGCCTTAGAAAAGGAAGTCTTTGAGGGTTTTTTTTTTATCTCTACAGAATCCTGCTGGTATTCTGCATGATCCTTTGTGCGCTTTCTGGGATTTTGATATTACGTACGTATTAATGTCAATGTTGAGTGAACACAATTTGTCTTTCCATAAAGTATCTGACACATGGGGCTGAAAGCCAACGGATGCACATTACTGACATTATCAAAATCCTTGCTTGTGTGTATTTGAATGTGTAAGTATGCAATCGGTGTATCTGCAGTCCTGAGGCTGGGGGTTGGTGGAATACCCAAGGTTGTGTCACAGTGTCCAGTGAACATGGATATACAGTTTGCTCCTGCAACCATACCACAAATTTTGCCTTGCTGATGCAGGTTTATCAAACACAGGTACACTATTATCTTAATATTTTATGCATGTTTTTGCTGATTTTTGCCAGAGAGATGTCTCACATTTACTGGAGGATGTAATACAAATTGTGAAAAAATAACTTACCATTGATGTGAATGACTGCTTACATCAGTTCATGCATATAATAGCGAACGCCGCATGACCACATAACCTTAAAGAGAACTTCATCTATCACGTACTTGTTTATTTGAATGACAAATGTGGGGCCATCAACAGTAGGTGGGCACATATCTGACACATTGCTCTCCACAGTGGTGTACTTTCAACAACAGTATCTGCAGCTATTTACTGCGCTCTTATTTTTTGTCAGAGGAGCCCAGAGAATGAAGCAGCCCTGCAGGTACTGACGTTTATTGGCTGTGGAGTGTCTCTGTGTGGCCTCCTCTTCACCTTCATCCTCTTCATCGTGGTGGGGTGAGTCACAAGCGTCAGAGAGTACACGCTTTAAAGCATCAAAGGTGAAAAGCGTTTTAAGAAATCCTGGCAGAATCATTCTGACTAAAGATGAAAAACGGAAGGATACACAATGTGAACAGCATCATAGTGAAGGAATAATGTTGTAATGTTGAAATGTTTTACATTCACCAAATCTCCAACCTGTCCAATCATACATTATACAATCTTTGCGTGTTTGTTTGTGTGTGTTATATAAATATGCTCATTTGACTGCATGTGTGTTTGTTGTGTGTCGATGTTTGGTGAAACGATGCTCAGCGTCCCTAAATCTGACCGCACAACTGTCCACAAAAACCTCATTGTGGCTCTTGGGATTGCCGAGCTGCTCTTGATGTGTAGTTACTGGGCATCAACACATGAGGTGAGATACACAGACAATACACTGATTAAACAACAAAAAGTGTATAACACACAATTAAGCAGTGAGTGAAAGTGCTGCTGCCTCTGTTCCTACAGGCAATATAAATGCTAACATCACTTGAAATCGGAACATGAATATAATGTCATTGTCAAAGACTGTGTAGGTCTACATAACGTTGCTCCCCCATGACCATTGTAATTCTGACTATCTAGTGATAGCTAACACTTTGACATCAGTAATCACATCTGTTTTCAAGAACATTTGCAGAACTGACCAATCGTCCTTTAGACAGTGCACCTATTGCAGAGAATTATTGCTCTAGTTCTACATACTCAATGCACTCAGACCAGCAAATCACAAGATCATTGACTTTGTGAAAACGTACTGTGTTCAGTTTTAATCAACCTCAGGAATAGTACACTCTCCAGTACTGATGACTTGACCATGTCCTCAAATGAAATCTTGTACACCCTGCAAGGAGGTGTGCTTCACTGTGACTGCACTGCTTCATCTGTTCTTCATGGCCTCTTTCTCCTGGATGCTGGTGGAGGGTCTGCTGCTTTGGAGCAAAGTTGTATCTGTCAACATCAGTGAGGACCGACGGATGAAATTGTACTACACTATTGGCTGGGGTATGCTCTCTGATCTCATCTATTCTTTGGTTGGCTAATTGGAATACCAGTCACAATGGCATTGTTTGTCATGCAGATTGTAATGTCCTAAATCAGGATTTCAATTGGTGTGTGTTCTCAGATCTCTACTTGGGTCCTCTAATCAATATTCTAATCATACCTCTGTCATGAATGTTGACCCTTGCATGTACTCGTTCATCCAAATTCTCAGTGAGGACTAGTGATGACTGAGACATTAATGTCTGAATCCAAGCTTGTTGGAAAAATGTGTGCGTCTTGCCTGTAGAGATGAATAGATTTGCAGTGTTCAGGAATAAATGATGTCTCAGTAATTGTGCAATTAAGGGAAATTTTCTCTACCACATTTGTATCGTCCCCAGTGTTGGTGTAGGTAGGTGGAATGGAGGACTTTTAGCTTCACAATGCATTACTGCTGACAAGACAGATGTAAGCCAAGTCACTTTGTCAGTGGTTGCTCATTATGAGTTGCTTGTTTGATGGCTTTTAAAGAAGATTTTTTTTGGAAGGGTCAGAGAGAGTATTCCGCTCAAAACATGTGCATGTGAAGCAACTGTAGGCCCACATTGTGTATGTTGGCAGCCCATTTTTGATGGTTGACATTGGAAACATCAATAAAGCAAAAATTCTGACCTGGACAAATGATATTCAAGAGAATTTCAATTTACATGCCATGCAGGTCCTCTGTCTGTTCACGTCAGTATCTCTGAGCACTGAGCTGAACAGCCACAACCAATTGTGTTTCAAATGTGATACACTTTGTCCTCGCTTAGCAAAGACAAATTACTTCAACAGGTTATTTCAACAGTGACGATAATTTCCTCTACTATGATTCACCTTCCTCTCAAATGAGAACTGAATGACAATGCTGAAACATGGAAAGTGTGTGTGTGGGCTAAAATTCTTATTGTTTCCTTCCGATGATGACGTTCGTGTTTGACTGGATTGGTTGAGCATAATTTCTTTTGCCTCTCAAACTCTATAATCTTTTCTGTGAAGATTGCCATACATTTATAACTACACATTTTATCACAATTTCATTGTTTTACAGGACTTCCAATCCTAATAGTTGGTGTAACATTGACGTTTTCATTGCACAAATACAAGGCAGATGACCACTGCTGGCTCAATGTGAAGACAAATACAATCTGGGCATTTGTTGGACCCGTCATATTTGTCATGATGGTATGTCATCTCACTGAGTATATGTACATTTTTATACCTCTTTTATGCACGATATAGTCAGAGTAATCATGTTTCAACATTTACATGGCCTGTTGAGTATTTGTAAGGTATCCTTTCTCGTTCAGTGATCTTAGGAAACCCTTCAGAAAGTCCAACTTGAACCTTCACAGCGATTTCTCATTTCTCATCTGCATTTCTCTGGTGCTTGCGGTGTTGAAAGTAAATGTTTTTAATTGGGAAGAATCGGGAGATGATGATTGTTTGATTCCAAAGTATAGTTACGACTCATATTTTCATTTTACTTACGTGTGCTCAGACTGAGGTGGGCTTGGCAAGGTATATTTTTTATATTTAGATGTTGAAGAGACTTTCTCCCTTGTCTCCAGGTCAATGCAGTGGTGCTGTGTCGAGTTGTTATGGTGACTGTCTCCAGTGCTCGTCGCCGTGCCAAAATGCTTAGTCCTAGTTCAGCATCAAAGATGCAGACTTTTGACCTTACCTGGTGAGATGCATTCTCTTTCTTTCTTGTTTGTAAATGAAGCCCTTTCCTGGTCCAAAACTGTATTTTCAATTTTTGTAATTTTGATGGCTATCTAATTGGCATTTGGGAATAGTGCCATGGCCCAATTACAACCAATGGTGTGTGCGTGTTCATACCGTATATATGTATATGTGTACCAAATGTACAGTTGTGATGTTAGATAGGCACAGACAGACATACCACATACAGAGTTGATGCCCCTGGCAAGTCTGGCTGTTAACCGATTTCCTACAACAAGAAAAAGAATTTCAAAACTATGAGGCAACTGCTTTGTCCTTGCTGGCACAGTGCAGTCTGAAAACTCTCTGCCCAGGTGCAGCAAAATGAAAACAAGAGCACTCTGTACAAAGGTAACTTTGTCTTAAAATACGATTTGGGTAGATTCCACATGGTGTGTTCTGTCCGAAACATGGATAGTCAAACCTCACTAACCAGACAAATCACTGTATTTGGTTGAAATTACATTTCATCATGGCAAAAAAATATTAGTTTGTGTGGTAAAGTAAGGAAGAACCGACACACTCAACATTCATGACATGCATACTTCTGATTCTGTGTGATAAGAGGAGTGTTTTATAGCTAAAACACTTAATATAGAGTGAATTATAACTGTGTAGAGTTTAATTAATGAGGCCATTCGTTCTGTGAAGACTAAATGTTATCCAGCTGGTGGCCTTCGTATAGCAACAATGGCAGCAAATGTCCAAGCCTAGAGTGCATCTCTGTCAGAAAAGGCAGGTGCCAGAAGTTCATTGACCCTATGCAATACAGACTGGAAGCAGTTCTCATCCAACAGCGTGTTTTTCTCTATAATTCCGGAGCATTTTTCTATTCATTTTGCAATGTTTGCCTTATTCAAGACAAATACAAACACTTTCTGTGAACAGCAAATTATCTATTTTGCCTCCATGGCAAATTATGGTTGACAAATTTGATAACATTTCTCAATGCTGATTTCTCCTACTCAATACTCTTGCATAGATGGAAATGACAGCCATTTTAAGATCTTGTACGTTTTTTGAACACACTGTTATTATTTTGAACAAATCCTTTTGCAACATAGAGATACAGGTTATTCCTGATAGCTCGTCGTCATTTCCAGGAGGAGAAAATGTTGAAGGTTGTGTATCTGTGTCTGTGTTTGTGGGGATGTGTTTGGTTGGTGTGTGCTTTTGCAGGGCTGTGGCGCGACCAGTGCTCATCCTACTTCCAGTGCTGGGTCTCACTTGGCTATGTGGAGTGCTGGTTCATCTGTCCATAGTAATTGCTTATGTGTTCATCGCTCTAAATGCCTTCCAGGTGAGCATAGTCATGTTTCATATAACTTTCTCAGAGGTTATGCAATTTACTCAGTATCTGCTAATATGTCTGGCAACAAAACAGCATTTTTAGTAAATCTGTAATGCCACAAAATGAGCTCATGGACAAACTATATAGCAAAAGGCTAGCAAAATTGAATTTGAAGAGCACTGTGACTGGGTTTGTGAACGGTGGGGCCAAATACAAAGCCCAGAATACAATAAGAGAGTAAGTGACAGATTTTAAGTGAAACGTGAAGTGTTAATAAAAACACATATCTGCACATTAACTGACATATTCATTTAGTGCATGTAAAAATGTTTCCACGGTCATCTTTGCGGATACTACACATCTGTCCCAATACTGTTTACTGTTATGAGTTGACATAATTCAAGATCAAGATCAAGATTCTGGAGGGCAGTTCTTGCAGATTTTATGAAGTTGATGGGTTGCGACCTACAGTGTACTTTAAGTCCTCAGTGGATAATATTTCACTCATTTTGTTACCCCAAATGTAATCATAATTTGGAGTCACAACCTGATGACCCCAAAATACCTGTTATTATTTCAGCACTTCATCAGGTTGTGATCACAACTCATTCCATGTATACGTAAAGTCAAATGGATGTCACCTCAGCCAAATACTTGAAATATTTGGGGGATTATGATTGGTCTTTTTCTGTCTGTTCTTATACGTTATTTTGGACTGATTTTCATTGTAAAATAGATGTGGATAATCTGTGGGATGGTGCTTGTATGTACTATATTACTACTGTAGGTATGCACACTAGTAAGGGCAGTTAATACCAAGTCCACGAGTCAGTGCAAAACCAGCATTTGGCTAAGTCTTTTTTTTTTTTATCCATCCAATACCACAAAAACTGAACTGGAAAAAACTGTCACGACAGAGCAAAAAATAGGTTGGTCACAATAGACAGACAAAGTAGATCCCCTGTTTGCCCAAGGTAAGCCTTCTCACATCCAGCCCACATCGCAATTTGCTCCTGTTTTATTCACCTTACACCACAGCAATATATCTGGGGTATTTGAGGTTTTATTACACATTAAGAAAAAAAGTATTTTTGTTCATTTGTGAATGTTGCCGCATGAAAGCTTGTGTATCAACCAAGCCTTTTAAATGTTGGCTCATTCCCAACCTTCCTCTTCCTCCCCAAAATAGATAACACACCACTCACTTCCTGTCTCTTTTATGGTTTTCTACCTATTTCCATTTTACCATTTCAATTTTACACATTCCCTATGTCTATAGGTGTATGTTGCTCCCTGTTTCTTCCTATCTGCCCCCCCCCCAGTTTCTCCTCCAGTCTTTAATCAATCAAAATGAGTTAGCCTTTATATGACCTCTATGGAGCTGCTACTTAATTTAGATTTACTGCCAATGTCCGTCTGAAAGCAGATAACAATACAGGAGTTCCTCCAAGTAGGGTAGGAGGATGACTTTAATCTGGCCCATCTTCAACTCACATCTTCAACCATGTGTGTGTGTGTGTGTGTGTGTGTGGGTGTGTGGGTGTGTGTGGGTGTGTGTGTGTGTGTCAAGGTATACTTTTATTTGTAGATGTTGAATGACACACACACTCCTTCCAAGTGTCTAGCTCTGTTTTCTTTCTGCTCATCTTACGCATCAACCAGCAGAGTGATTGCCAACTCTCCAAACAACAGTGCCAGAAAATGGTTGATATGGCACTTAATGTGTGCTTCTACTGATTTCTGTGTATGCTCTTACCATGACTGGTTTGTAAGCACTAAAACTGTTGTTAATACTTTCCTTACCATGTTCAATCTTTTGTCATTATAAATGAACGTATAGATTTAGGGGGATACCAGAGACCTGAGTTGGTATTACATGGTTAAAAAAGGTTACAGTTTACAAAAAATTTAATCTGAAGATGCAATTACTCCAGTGAAAACTATTAACTTAGAAACAAATTCCTGATTTCCAAATGACTCGTCTGCCTTTCAAAGACAGAGGACTTCAGACTGCCAAATTTTGCTGAATCTAATTTAAGCCTCTGCCAAGGGGGAGTGTTGCACGATACAAATTCAAAATACAGGGCTCTCTCTTTGTGAAACATGTTGTTAAGCCAACAAACCATGGTTGTCAGTGAAATGCATTTGAGGGATTTAATGCTTTTTCAATTTTGTCCACAGGGCCTATATATTTTCCTAGTATATGCTGTTTACAACAGTGAGGTAAGATAATATAATGGCAGTGTGTATTTGTCTAATACTGTCTATGGCATTACATGGCTATGAAGCTGCTTGTCTTTCAGGTGAGGAATGCCATCAAGAGGATCAAAGAAAAGAGGAAGGCTCTTTCCTTCACAGTGAGTAGAAAGCATTAATCAGCATTTGCAAAAGCTTGGGGCGGGGCAGGGAAGGGGGGATAAATAAATACAAACCAGAGGAAAACCTGGCAGTCCTCATCTCTGCCTCATCATTAACTCAAATTCAACTTATATCTAGAATTGTTCCCAACCAACCAGCTTCCAGCCTTCTCAGCGGACACCTGTCATGTCTTGGGCTTGTAGTCCACCAACTCCTTCCAGCCCTGAGACAAGTGAAACTTCTGGACACCTGAGCTCTGCCACCACGTCGTTGGTCATTAGGAATGGTAAGTTACTGGCTTAATGTTTGGTTGGTTAATGATGGTTAACACAGTGAGAGATGGTTTTGACAAGATGGTTTTGACATCTGCCCTACTGTAATACTATTTATAAAACACTGTATACTATTATCTATTTAGTCTTTATGTTGTTCTTCTTTGGTGTCAGCAGGGGTTTGGCTACTTTATCATTGTTACTCAGATATACCAATGGAAAGTGTTTTGGTATCAATGAGCAATGCTCCATTTTCTGACATATTTGTATTGACTAACATTGTTTTATCGTAAAATCATTTGCTTTAGTTTGACTTGAACATATCCAATATCATGTCATTTGCAGCTCACATTGTTCTATTAAAAGAGACATAGCTAGGGACACATTATACTTATATTCTGCATTGTGTATCTCATCAAAACACTGGCTATTTATGTTTAACTAAGGCAAATCAGTGGATTATGAATCCAGCGCATCAGTAAATTCTCATTGTCATTAATGTCATTTTTCCTCCTAAAATCAAATGATTACTATCTCACCCATTGTCTCCATGTTTGTCTATTTCTAAAGAGACTTTCAGAAAGGAGAGCTTTGTCGGTTTCACTTTGAAGGCAGCATCCGGCAACCAAGTATGGCCACCATGTTAATATGTTCCCTTTTTACTTATATCTAATGTTGTGTCCACTTGCCCATGAATGTATATATTTTATACATTTACACCCTTATTTGTTTAATTTTTTTTTTCTAATGCTAGGTTGTGCAGCTGACAGGTTTCAAGCCATCAGGTACCAATACACTGGACAAGTATGCTGCATGAAACAAGGCAAACCAAAAAAAAACACTTACATTACAGATTAACATAAAACTATTTTTTTCTTTTTTTTTCTTTTTTTTTTAATTTTTAGTTATTGTGTCAAGTCAAGGTGGTTTGATTCACATTCAATTTGGTTCAGATGCAATATATGGCAAAATGTTTTCAATATTTCAAGTATTCCAAAGCGATAAGACATCAGTCCACTGCCTAGCATACAACTGAGAGGTTGTATGAAAATACCTTTCTGTTGTTAGTGCCGGCCTTTAGGTGGATTGAACAGATGGTCCCCAGGATTTCACAGGGTTAAGACATTATAATTGGTTCTGGACCTGTGAGAAGTGGCCGTAGGTTTGTTTTAAATGCCTAATGTTGTTCCTCTGTAAATGCAGAAGCATGGTGCTAGTGTCTAGAAGGTGTTCATTGTTGACCGAAAAGTGAAAAGAGAAGTTCATCCCCCCAATCAAATATGAACAGGGGCAATCTATTCAACCTATCAGCCATTAAGCACTCAAACACCTGCTCACTCTCCTTCACACTTTCCCATCATTTTTTGTCTTTCCTGTTTTATCTTTTAGGTGCACACGCACGTTCACATTTATACGATGCAAAAACACCAAGTGTCATGCTTCACCAAAAGCAGTAGCTAATGACTTTTTCTCTATGTCACAACAGGTTGCTGAAATGAAAATGGATTCCAGTTATTAATCGTGGATTTTGTTGAAAGTAGGCGGACTGGCCAATTTGCAACCCTCACCTTATATAAATGGACGAATGGATGGATTGAGCAAATGGGTGCTGAAAGTCGAGATCCACCTTATTTCCTGCTGTAACATCGCTTTTTTGGTCACGCCAATAAAGCCATCAATTCCCATCCTCATGTTCCTCAATTGTAAAAGATACACAGCATTTGCGTTGAAGTCAATGCTCTTTGCATGGAAGTTAATGGTCTTCATATACATCAAAGAAATGATTTATTTATTGTGTCATAGGTCAACAAAGGATTACTATAAGACTAAAATGAAAAATTGTCTGTCATTGTCACAGCCTTTAAAATTGTAGGTATAAATCTATTCATTAAGTTACAAAGTCACAAGACTTGATTTGTTTCCACACTTGTTTGCAAATCACGACATTAGCCACAAATAATCTTTTGGACCATAGAATGATTCCTGCTTTTAGTAGGTGCCGCAGTTTTGTTCAGTTTTGTTAAACCTAATCGAACACAACACAGCAGTTAAAGGAAAAGGGAAAAGTAGCATGAATGGAAACAGAACTTTGTCAACAGGCAGCAACTCTTGTTGCAACAAATCGGAGCACATGCCAGCTCAATTGACACAATGTCAAAAGACGTATCTTGCCTATCTCTACATTTACCATTCATTAGAAATAACATCCAAAAAACAAACTTCTGAATTTCATTCACAAGGAATAGACACATCCATGACACATTTTATCATTTGTTCGTAGATGTGAAAATATACAGATTTAATTATTTTTTTATTCCTACAGCTATCCTGTATTGCGTACACTTTCCAAGGACACCATGAAATTGTGAATACGAATCATCAGCAATACCAACTTGTGTTACTGCCTTGATGAAATGGATAGGGGCAGCAAAGTCGCCCCTCCCGGCTCAGAGTCACTATGATAGTGTGCCCTCAGAGATGACCTCACCTTTGTTGTAGTTGATTGCGTAGTGCTTTTAGTGCAAATTAGAATGCAGTTAATGACTTTACAAACAAAAAGAAGGGCTGGTGAATATTGTAAATACCACACCTCATGATGTCTTTCAATTTTTCAACACTCCTCATCAGAAAATAAGATGAAAAAAACACAGCGCCGGATTAGAGAAAGGGATTCACTGAGTCATTTCTAAAATTTCACTTTATCTATTCAAATAAAGTGAAAGCCTCCTTATCACTTACATTTCAGATTGCAAATACATATAGTTTGTGGTACTCTAATTTTTCCTTTCAAAACTGTTGCCTGCCATCTAGGATAATGGAGAGGGATGCATGAATAAAGCCCTTTCATGATACAAACATACTTTGCTGCTGCAAGACCTGTTTCTTTCATTTAAGGAATCTAACCTTGTTGTCCAAGTAGTTTCAGTGACCTGATGAGAAGTGCTCTGTGAAATGGCTGTGATTTGTTTTCATGGAGACTAACCTCCCATTAAAGCATCAACATCCTGTAGTGCGTTGCCTCCTCTAAATGGATGGATGTGTTGAACAAGGCTGACTTTGTCACCAAATGTAACTTTGCAGAATGACACAACTTGGCTCAGTATAAATGCACTCGAGGATGCAATCTTTAAATCTAAAATGTTTTCTCAAATAGTGCACCTTATTTTGTTTTGTTTTATTCTTTTTTTTTTGTATTAGTCCAACTGTAATATAATGTTCACCTGTGATGTTCCGACATGAAACATGTCAAACCAATACAGCATGACAAAGAAAACAACTTTGAATTTATGACGAAAGCTGTTTTTGTTGGAGTCGTTGTAGTTCCGAGAACCTCGTTGAAAAGTGTGTGTTTGAGCAGACCTGTTGAACTTAAGTCTTTTACTCTCATTTGTACATCATCATGAGGCTGCGCTAAGTAGAGTTTGTTGTTGCATATGTAATATCTGCACAGACACAAAAACCCTCTGTGTGTCTGCTGTCACGTCTTGACAGTGAGTTTTTATAAAAATGGGAATTGCTACAAGCTACTTTACTCAAAGTACTAAAGAATCTAGACTTTCAAATTCAATGTCAGTCACCGTGCTTGTTTAACATAATTTTTGAAAGATCAGTTGGATATACAGTAATTGTAAGTTGTCCAGACGTCAAAGGAGATTTGACCTTAACCGCAGATGTTTTTACTGCTCAATACTTAATACTATGTTATTGATTTTTCTGATGCAGCTCAGCATTATTTTATCCAGAGTACATTAGCAACATCACAGATGCTTTTGATGAATTAATTGAATGCAAGACACATTTTTTTTTATTTATGGGAGAACCCACATGTTAAAAGTCATTTGTCTGTATCAGTGTTATACTATTATAACATGAAGGAATTTGTAGGTTACAGGTGAAGTCTGTCGTATTTGAAAACAAGTTAAATGCGTAAAATTACAGTTGACACATGAAGTCGTACTTCACTGGATTTTATTGTTTTGATGCTATTACAATAAACTATATTCAAAGAAAAGAAATAATTTTGGCCACTTCATCTGTTGTCATTAAAGCATTTCAGGTAAAGACAGGGCAGGCTGTCAACTCACAGAGCAGAGAGATTAAACCAAGAGCAAAACCAAGGCCAATATAGAAATAATCCACAACAGCAGCAGTTAGAGATCAAGATAAATGCAGAGCAAAGTTCTCTGGTGTAGCGTGTGGTCTTTGTCTTTAAGATTTTCACCTGACAACATAGGGGTTCTGTACAGCTGTGATCACAGATTGTGTCAGCTACAAATCCAATTTGCATGTGTGTGAATGTGTGTGTATGTGCGTGTTTTTGTGCTGAAACAAACATCAAGTTAAGGCAGGAGGAGTGACCTATCTACTGTGAGACACTGCTGTGTCACTGAACAAATGACAATTATTCCAAATGTCTACAATGGAATGTTTTGCTATACAACAGGACAAAGAATAGTTCTGATCCTCTATGACACAGGTGGTGTACATAGTCAACATTATCATACTTGCTTAGCTTGCTTTGCGTTCAGAAAGCTGTGAGTGTTGCTATTGACCACAGACAATTATTTAGCAATAGATATAATTTGACAACTGAACCTCATTTGAAACCACCTAAGGTACTTTTTATGTTTTTGTTGCGGATAGACCTAGATACAGTTGTGTTTCATTGCTTGTTTATTTGATAATTTGTCAATCCTGAAGGTTGACAAATGTCTCAACAGATCATCGTTCTTTGGGACCGCTCTTTCAAAATGTGAAGGATTTCACGAGACCAAACATGAGTTTTCGTCAATCTGTCCTTCAATAAAAGTGTGTCTTCACTGTCTGAGGACCAACACTTACGTGGCTTCCTTTTGCTTTTCAGGTTTTCTTTTCACTTTTTTTTTGACAGAGGAAAACATGGTCTTCGATAATTTTTTCCCCATTTACAAATGGTGGCGCCTTATTTTTGCAGTATAGTCTCCTTCATGATGATCATCATTGCTCTTACTGGGGTGAAGGTTTCCCAGGAATCT
This sequence comes from Carapus acus, assembly GCA_900312935.1. Taxonomy (NCBI): domain Eukaryota; kingdom Metazoa; phylum Chordata; class Actinopteri; order Ophidiiformes; family Carapidae; genus Carapus; species Carapus acus. Next base: position 56,813 of record OMPJ01011496.1, read on the forward strand.
GTCTCTGACAGAGCACTGCTTTGTTTATTTGTGCTTTGCACAATGAAATAGGAACAGGAATTGAAGGAATCGAAGCACTGATGTATCGCTGTAATTACAATGGTAGCTTTGATATGTCAGTATATCAACTATAAATTAAAATGACTGATGACATTAACATGGGTAGTAATTGCAGTAGTATGGTCTAGTTTACCAATGGCATGATGTGCATTGTTGTCTAGAGATTGTTTTAAAAACTCCTCTTGGAGTCATTCAGTTGGACCATAAAGACATAACTGAGACATCTGAACAATACAAGACAATATCAAATGATGAATGGTTTTAAGATGGATGGTATGAAATAAATTTCAGAATGTCAGCTTGAGGTCACCTAGCAAGCATGTGACAGAACACAGCTACTGCACATGTGAGCCAATGGCCACAGAGTGAGGTGCCACTTCACTCACTCATTTCCTGTTACAGTGCCAGTGGTACTAACTGAACTATAATTTGGCATGTTGGCCTCATAGACACTGTTAAACAAATATAAATCCAGACAAGGCAAGAGGCATCATAACGCATGCAAACGGCAGGCATAGGTGTCTAAATGCTGTGATGCTTTAGCTCCACTGATCCAAGATGTGCTTGGGGTCCCACATGGCCTGTTAAAATGCAACCTGCACCGCTGGGAAACACTCAATACAAAATCCACCATGTACTTGAAAACCACATTTGGTCCTAATAATGTCATCAAAAAAGATTGCCACAATAATGAAATGAGAACAATGACACCTCAAAAAAAAAAGGTAAAATAAGACCAAACAATAATCTTGCCTGTGCGGGAGGAAACACAAGTTTTAATGGCCAAATTCTACAAACTGGGATCCAGCCACAATCATAGATTTATGAGTTTAAACAGAGGTGAAATTTTAAAGTGACCTCTGTATACATCTGGCTAAAATTCAAATGTAGCTCAAGATTTAGATTTTATCCCATAACAAAATCATGCCAGGTTGACTGCATTTGTCTTTGTGTTGTGAATCAATGTATGATAAGGTTTTCGACACTCTTAGCCTCTAAATGTGAGTGCTTGCTGACTTGGCCTTTGTAAACCCTTAATCCAGAAAATTCATAAATGAGGTTGAAGAGAGATGTATTGTTTTATGAAGTTGATTTGAACATCACATTACTCTATGTGAATGCTCTTGGGTGTTAATTTTGAAATCAGGGTATAAAATCTGCTTAAAAAGACCCCAGGACCTTTCATATATATGAAAACACTCTTAATCTGGGGACCACCCAAAACACAGAGGGAGATTTAAAATCTATTTTGATTCTAATCAGACTAGCACGATTAGAAAATTTAATAAAACCTTTTTTCATTAATAACTCTTGCTTGTCTTGCTTGAGGATAATCATTCACAAATTTCATATCTTCAATTTTCCCGTCATACATTTCATTGTTTACTTCCCACACACACAGAAACAAAACAACAACAAGTGATGGTTAGGAGTCCTGCTTGTGTCACTCACACACAAGCCCGCTTGGCGTGTAACATCTCAATTAGGAGGTTGTTGCAGGGAACTTCTCCACTCAGATGCATGTAACACAGGTAGTCCTCAGCCTGTGTGCTGAGCGAACGCAGCTCAGGTAAACGCACCACCAGCTGGCTGAACTTCTCCTGGAACTGGGGGTAGGTGGAGAGAGTATACTCCAGTAGAGCCCCATTAACCTGCTCCTGTACACTTTCCACGAATGCCTGGTTTTCCAGCAACTTCACATCTATACACAAAGATTTAATATGGATTAGTGTGGGTCTGCTGTCTCACATTAGGAGTGCAAAATAACATGATTTCTAGTATGGTTAAACATTATCATTACGTCCATCATCTCAAAGTAAGGTGGCATTTGTGAAACACATTTACTGCTACCAGGGCCTTTCAAGACAGGCGCTTGCGACTCTGTGTGAAAGTGTTGACGTTAGTACCTCACAAGTTCCACATTTAAAGTAATGATACTCACTTCCTTATCATGATAAGTGATCTGCTTTTCAGCAATCTACTGTGGTTACGTTATGTTATGTTAGTTGATAAGAATACTACTTTATTGAGAGTGCTTTTGATCAGATACCCAACCGCTTATGGTAAATATATGTAGAATACTGAATACTTGTTATCATTTTTTACATTTTGGACTGAAGAGGACTAAACTGTGTAGCTGGAACAATTTGGCAGACAGCCCCAGATATACAGAGTATAATTATCCCAAATCTCAATTTACCGATATCGATAACAGCCGATACCTATATGTGCGCCGGTAAATGCTTCAGGAGCGCATAGGCACTATTTCAATGTAACGCAAGCATTATTGTATTTTTATCGTTTTGTTTTTTTTTTTTTTAAAGCAAAAAAATCCGATACCGATATTAAGTTTTTATGCTAATATCGGGGCAATAATATCGGTGGGCCGATATTATCGGACATCTCTAGAAATATCATTTACACTTCAGTAATTACATGCATCCAATATAAAAGTCTGAGATTGGGAGCCCTCCTCTGTTGTTCTAGGACAGACTTGGGGCATAAGAATCTTTTATTTTGATTAGAATTTATCATTCTAAATTGCTCGTACTTATAAACAAAATTGTAATTTTTGCTTTTTGGTGAGGATGGAGGTTGCATACTAACATTGAATTGAATCCATGAAGAAAATATCAAATATACTACAAGATATATTCCTTTATCTGACACAAACTGAATGTCATGGGTATAGACTTGAAAAGCATGTGCGTACGTGTGTGCGTGCAAGTGTGCGGGCGAGTGTGCATGTGTGCGGGCGTGCAAGCATGTGTGTGAGTGTGCGCACGCTGTGGGAGGCAGCTGTTTATGTGTTTGTTTGTGAGACAAAAGCTAGGTCCCACAGTGGACTGGCATTCAAGATCAGCTGAGCCCATCATCTAGAAACCATTCACAAAGTAATTAAATGTTTTGAATCAATGTTCTGAATAATCTTTTCAAACACTTAAGGGCAATTAAATTACCCCTGGCAAACCTGACTCTGAAGACGCAGAAAAGAGAGCGAGAGCAAAGAAGCCAACAGCAAAGTCGGCAAATATTTTCTGCCTGCGACAAGTGCTCTCCCCGTTCAAAGGCTCTTTGTTCCTTCTTTGCGAACACAGACAGCACTTCTGGGAATCTGGGGAGGCTACATCTATGCTCTCTCCATCTGCACAAGCCGCTACACGAATGTCGGTCCGGCCATCGAATGACAGACCCATCCATTACGATTCTTTTGAATGCCATTAGTGGACAATAGGGAAGGATCTCTTTGTTAACATTGGCTTTTGTCAACCATAGAAATCTAATTAAGTGGATTTATTGGAGAGAAAAAAGACCAGTGTGGAAATCACTTGTAACCTCATAAATAGGTACAGCACATAATGTGGGACTGACATTTTTCCATTAAAATGGCAATATTGTTCTTCATATTCTCTCGGAGAATGGCATCACTACTGCTATGCTACATCATGAAGTGTGGGTCATCCAATATTTTGATTAATACATAAAGTACATTTATACAGTATGTGTGTGGTTAGTTGACATCACAATGAGGGCTGAGGGAAGACTACACGTTCAAGTTTCACCTAATACTTTGGCAAGATAAAAAGAATCGGTAGTCATGCGCACAAGATGCAGTGTATCCACTCACTTGGGTTGAACAGCAGGAGGAATTTCAGACATGCAATTTCTCTGCGGTCAACCTGCAACACCCGCAGCCTTGCGACCAGCTCCTGGCCTCTCTGGACAAGGTTGGACAGAGTTGCTTCAGCTTGAGACAAGATAGATGGCAGCTCAACCTGAAAGTCATGGTCCTGGTTATTTTTGCACTCCAAGGTACAACAGGTTGTCAATGATTCATGTGGTTTGTACTCATGCTCTCTCACATTGTCATGTGATAGGTAATTAATGCACATATATACATACAAATATGAACTCTGTGTTTTTCTGCATGTGCTCATGTTATCTTGATCAAATACGACATCCTTAATGTAGAAGTTAAACTAGACAGTAACAGAAGAAAATATTGACCATAGAACAAATCTGTGGCTAAGAACTCGAACAAGCATTTGCAGTAACTATCAAAACAACTAAGAAGATGATTGTTACCTTAACAGCATTTTTTGTTAATCTAGAGGAAAATGTGTAATGTATCCACCAATAATGGCAAATAGTAGTAGCTTCTGAAAGTGTTTCACTCTCAAACAAACAAGTAAAAAAGCCTTGATGCTAGAGTGCTCATCCATTTCCAGGTATTGATGGATGATTTCATATACCGGTAAAAGCAAGGAAAAAAAAAAGTCCCCATTTTGAATTCCCAGGATGTGATCGTGGGATAGTATGTGAGGGAGTTATTACCTCCTGGCCAGTCACCAGCAGGATGCTGTCTTCTTTCCCATGTTGCACTTGTCGACAAATGTGATCCAAAACCAGAAGTTCTGACCAGCAGTTGTGAAGCAGTTTCATTTGATCTCCCACCTCCAGCAAAGACAGATGGTCCAGAGGCAGAGAGAGACAGACAGACATGTTCAATTTGACATACAGTACATGAAATTGCCATTGAAGTTGCATTGACCACATGAATTAAAACATTTTAAATTTGCGCATCTACACAATCAATTCATCGATGAAAAATTAGATTAGTTATCATCACTTACATGTCTGTCATAACCTCACAATGTCATTGTATATCTATCTTTGATTTAGCCTCAAAATAAGATGTCTGGTAAAGGTTCCCACACTGAAAATAACCATAACCCTCATAACCATAACAACAGGGAGAGAGTTGAAATTCTGTGTGTGTTTCTCTGTGTTAATGTTCTTCTCCCATACATTCATGTTTGAGCTGGACCCACAGAAGAAGCTGTAGACTTTATCAGAACCCATTCTCAACTTCACCTGAATGATGACTCCTCTTTCTTGGCGGTGGGCATATGTGCATGCATGAGTATGTATGTGCCATATTGGCCTTTAAGGGCAAAGCACACCCAACACACACACTAATTCTGTTGCTTATCCACCAAAAGACACATTCAACACACATTCTGACAACCCCAACAGAATTACTGTACCTCTGTATCAACCCATACATCAGTCCAAGAGGAGACGTCCAATCTTACAGGCCATACACTCATCTGGACTAAACATAGTGGTAGGGGTCAGAGCAACCAGTGATAAAAGAAGGGGTTAAGGAAGCAAGAGGTCTTGCTGACCTACTGCGCTTCCTCTCCAAACAGAATAATACAGCAGTATGGTGAGTCTGCAGTTGAGTGAGTTCAGCTGCACGTTGGTCAAAAAAACAGATAAAACATGAAATTGTGTAGAACGTAAGAAGTGACATTGTGAGCACTGCATGAAATTATTTGTTACAGAGAATGAAATAACTTCCTTGAAAGATAACTACAGCTTGCATCAGATGAGGACAATGACGCTGTACAATGAAAATAAGGGTCTGCCATTTCTCAGGTAGCAAACTAGGGATGGTTTTGGTTTGGATGAATTGAGCAGCCAGGAATTCTCTGAAATAGTAAGCCATGTCTGTCAGGAGTCCATCAGAAGTCCATTACAACAGTCACATGCACTGTATTCAGTGAATCTGCATTGCAAGTCACATTTCAAGGATTCCCTTTGTTGATAATGGAGGAGGGCTAAAACATCATAGAATAATTGGAACTCAACAGATTATTTTCTGACGTTTCCGTTCCTTATCATTTTCTTATGCTTTGCAACAAGCGATGAGGACGATGATCTCATTAACTGAACCATTACGGATAAGCTCAGTAATAATAGCAACTCTAATTAATTTCAGCATGTCCAAGACAGATGAAATTACACATTAGAAGAATAGAAAAACTCCATGGTCATTTAGATCAATTCCAGAAATCTTGTGTTGTCTAATATTCTGACTTGAATTAGGTATTACATGTTGTGCATGGAGATGGGTAAAATCAATGTAGCTTTGCCCAGTGACACATTCCATTGTTTATGAAGTAATTACAAAATGTGCCTGTCAGAAAAGGATGCAGTACTAATTTTGAGGGATCCAACGGCCACAGAAATTAGCGCATATTGGCTATATTGTAAAGTGCCCATTAATGGTTACTCATGACCAAGATTTGAATTAATAAAAAGATAAAACAAAGTTCTGAGTGCTGAACAGGATCAGCCTACTGGTGATCACACTTTGCAGGAAAATGTGACACAAGTCTTTTGCAAGTCCAAAATTAAGGATTTAATGTGGGACTTATTTATTCCTACCAAGGTCCAACTACATATGACAAGCTTATATACTGTATGTCATCTGATGTTTTGAACGGTTAAAAATGAGGAAGTAATTGAATTGAAACATCTAACTTGTATTGTGCCATTCAATAGCAAAAGTGGTTTGATCATCAACTTTCAAGCTGACAATATTGTTTGCCTCCTCTCTCAATGTTTGTGTTTATCCAACACATTTCATCTAATATGTCATTGTGAGTTGTTGTTGCCTCTGTTTTGAAAGAAAAAAATAGTAATTTACAGTTATTTTGGACATCATCTTAACAATACTTAATTACTGCACACTTCTCCCGGTAGCTGGATATTTTTGTTGGTATACAATGCATGTTCTTTCTCAGGAACATCTGTCATGTCAACAGGTGCATGGAAGGTCAAACAGCAGACATGACAAAGGCAACCTCTGAAGAACTACAGCAATCAATGGGTTCCATTCTGCTCTGAATTTAATAACAAAGTAGACAAGCTGAGTGCAAAGCTGTAACACGGAGCTGACATTCCCCTGTTATCATCTATATGGAATGCAATTATCCAAGCCAGGGAACGGTTCTTTCTGCAGAGGCAAATATGCACAACTTTGTTCTCATACTGTCTGTAATGGGAACACTAGCAACAAGCAGTTGCACTACACCATAAATGAATCAGGAGATGTACAGCTAGTTTGAACCTATTAAACATTATCAAAGAAATCATGTCGGCGATTCGACCATGAAATTCAATCCACAACTGAGGTCTTGTGTGGGTGAAAAAAGATGCTTTTCTGTATCACCTACAGTATGTTTCATGTCAAATGTGGTGTCAGATTCGACACGCAGTGATGATGCAAGTCCATCATCACACGATTTCTGTGTGGCATCGGTTACAAGAGAAATTAATTCAATTTCTTCCTATTTTTCATTAAACCTGTGCTCTGTAGAGCGATGGACTACATGAGCGCTATGTTTTCATCATAAGAAACACTACAAAGAAATTCTCACAACTAACTCTATCTTGTGTACATTTTTTCATATGTGTTTTTGCCACTGATTTTTATTTCATTCAATGAAGATAATACAGAATTACCATGAAAGGCCCACCGAAGAATTATATCAAAGCTAAGTGGCCAATAATTACAATCTGTGCAGGCCATTTTTTTTTTATTTCAGAGACTGACTCAAAACAGTATACAAACACAAATGCACACACACATTAACTCCTCTTATCAGTGGATATGCTGATGAGACTAATAAGCGGTGTTGAAACAACAAATTTTCACCCTTCGTTATAATCGTTTCTCGCCATGTAGGCAGTGTTTACTCTCATAATACACCCCACACATACAGGAATATTGGCTTGAGTGACATATGACTCTACATTAGTGGTGCTTTCAGAATTTTGCAGCTTACAGAAGACTGAAAATAAACAATGAAAAGATTTTGATTTTGATTTTGTCGGTTGCAATGGCACATAATTAGTAACATGGGAAGTGTGGTGTGGTGTGGCCACATGATGCAACACAAGAGGAAATTAATGATTGCTGAGGTGCAGAATTTTTGCTTTAGATTTTTCAATAGTAATATCATCCAGAAAATATGCCATTGCTTATTTCATCGGAGGATCACTTAATGACGATACTCGTGTCCTCCCATCGCAGCACTTGTTTGAAGGAAAACAGAATTGGCGTCTTTGTGATAGATAATTCAGCTGCACAATTTCATGTTTAAGTCTGACTGGTTTGCAGCTGCACTACGAAGGCTATCATTGGTTGTGCTTCCAAAAAAAAAAAAAACACTGGGAAGATGATAAATTGTCAGCCGGCAGGAGCTCTACATAATTCATTTTCAAACAAACTAATGAGACAATGAATGTGCAAAAGCATTTATAGGGTGGAATATGAAATATCGAGGGAAAACTAATCAGATCTGACTAAAAAATAAGGCTGTCATGGTAGAACTGTACTTTTAATGGCCCGTTTTACTTATAGCCTTACTCGATTCATTCGCTGACCAGCTCACTCGCTGTCACACCCTCTCTGATGCTGGTCCCACATCCAAAAAGATCTAAATTTACCAATCGCCCCCATCCATCCCTCAAATACTCGAAAGCTGGAAACTAATTTCTTTTATGATTTTAATGAATAAGCTGGAGGGATTCATTTTGCAACAATTCATTTTAGGAACTTATTCATGTTTTGCGACTTTTTCTGGTTGAGACGGCGCTGTGGAATTTCAAATCATGACACACACAATCTTCAAATGTGAAGGTTGCACGATGAGGAGAGCACGATGAGTCACACAGGCAAGACAAAGGCTTTCAGGTAGCAAAAAAAAGAATCGACAGGAATTGTACCCTTTGCTACAATCAGCTTTTGGATGGCAGTTCAGCGGCTACATTGGTCGACTATCGCAGTGTTTCCAAACCACTGTGCCGTTACACACATACGGCCCGCTTGACAGCTGACTGACCAGTCACCAAAGCCGATCAGACCAGCGCTCAGCCCCCAGACACACACACACACACGCACACACACACACACACACACACACAAAACTCTCGGACGACCGAGGAAAGATCGGCGCGCACGCCACCCCCCGCCCACCAGAATAACTCTCAAAGCACCTCAATTGATCATCAGAACAATTTGGCCAAGGTCAGCATTGTCTATACGATTTAATTTACAGCTCGTCCATGTTGTGACTAAACCATATTTTTGTGAGAATCGTGGTGGGGATGATGGAAGGAGACACTAATTAATCTCCTCATAATTCCTGTTCCTGTTAATTAATCCTTTCCACCACAAGAGTATCGGTAATGAAATAAGAAACCATTTAAAAGAGTAAGGCTGTCAACACCATTGCTACAGTAAATACGCAATGCACATGGTAATAGTTTAGGTTGGAACAACTGCAGAGGGTTGTATAGCAAATTGAAAATACATGTAGAACTCTGTACAATTCAATATAAGACTTCATTTCTGAAACCAAAATACCCAGAGGGCCAAGCTCCAACTTTTTCCTGCAAAGCTATATTGGTAATTTTCCCAGTGAAAGGACTGTATAATCCAATATCATTTATGCCCATCGCTAGCTTCTTGATATGAGCAGATGAACCCCGGGCCTTTGACAACAATACTTCAAATACATGGCAGGTTATAAGAGATGACTGTAGCAACAAATGTACTTACAGAATACCAATAGATCCATGACGCACACCAAGAGGTAGCATATTATTAAAACTAATTAAGTAGACTGTCAGTATTGAAAGCCTGGGTAATTTGTGATCGTTTTAGCAGGAAATTTATGCTTTTTGGAGGTTCTTACTCTGAATGATGAATCGAAACCATGTGAAATGCCTCTGGGACAAGACCCATAATAAAATTCCAAGAACTGATAAATGTGCTCATCAGAAACTAAACATAGCATGAAAGAGGAATGTTTCAACTCTGCTATATTTTTATCACCCACATTTTGCAGAAAACAAGTGTGTGTATAAATGTGTGTTCAGCTTGCTAGCTAATCAATGGGTGAGGCATTTGTGTAACTCACCCGTAATTCCTTAAAGAATATGCAGCTCCGAGCCCACTCCACGATGGAAAAGAGTGTCTGGTCTGCCATGCGACACATGAGGCTGAAGGTACTGGGCTTGTCCAGCCGGCCTCGGCCACTCTGATCCTGCTGCAAATGCGCAACTATTTTATTCTGCACCACCAGCTCATCTGGATCACAGCGCAGTAGCTCTACCACTAGTGGGGGCAGACTGGGTGGTTGTGGCGAGGCTGAGGGGTAGATGTCTGGATATGAGTATCCTGTCAAAGACTCCGGGGAGCTGTTATAGTCAGGGCACTCAGCTTTAATTGCCCTCCCAGGAAAGGTTGTATACTGGTACTGGGTGGTGAGGGGCACATGGGATTGCACGGCCATGCCCAGGGATGGAGGTCCGTAAAGGTTGGCCTCGTAGTCTGTGGGGGTGATGGTGCTGGGGGTTGAAGGTAGGAGACTTTTGGAAATAGGGGGTAAATTGTGCAGGGAGCTGGCGAAGCTGTAGTCGGTCTGCAGAGGAGAGGCTGACGGAGGAGCTGTACTCTCCAACTTGAATCCATTGGATCTTATCAAAGCTTTCTTTTGTTGCTTCAAGGCCCTGTCTCTCTTGTACATGGGCCCAAACTTATTCCTGCCCCCACGCATGCGATCTGCACGCACTGCTGTTAGAAAGAGATAAGAGATGAAAAACTATTTTATACATGTAATAGTGGATCCGTTGTATTGTCATGCAGTTTGAAATATTTCTTCTGCGCATGCCTCTCTTTCGCCATGACTGGCAAAACCAAAATACTTAATAGAATTGCTACTCACATTAAACAGTTGCTAATGACAGTATGAAGAGCAAATACTATTTTTCTTTCGCCTCAAAGGGAACTGAAAAAAACCTTTGTGTCTGTGCAGGTCCACTCCTTCGTGTAGCCTAAATAGAGCTTTTGATTTAAAACATGGGAGTTGTAAGGGTTTTATCAGGAAGACAAGAATGTGTCCTTTCTCTGCCACGGAAGCAGGTGCTTTTCTGCATAGCTGTCTGGGAATTAAGTCCATCCAAAGTGAGGAAGCAGAAAACCAAAATGAGGAGGGCTACCATAAGCTATTAAAATCAAGATGCAACAAGATTCAAATGACCTTTTGTAACGATTAGGCCCACAAAGTCCATTAAATCCATCCATCCAAGCATACAAACATACGTACATACATACAGTACATACGTACATACATACATACATACATACATACATACATACATACATACATACATACATACATACATACATACATACATACATACCTGTACATACATACATACATACATACATACATACATACATACATACATACATACATACATACATACATACATACATACATACATGTCTGTGTAATGGAAAATTACTTAAAACTAAATAAAAGATGCACGGTGTGCTTTCATGCTTCTGATCAAGACCCGTCATGGTGACGATATTTCGTTTCGATAACATTGATTAAATCAATGGTGTAAAAACGTATTATGTCATATGCAGAAAAATACATAAAATCTGTCAAAAGAACTGATTAGTATTACCCATGCACATCACTGATTGCTTTAATTTCGAATTACTCTCAATTTCTTGAAATTATAAATACATTTGACAATTTGTGTTCTGCGAGGTTGTTTAATTATTTTTTCTGGCAACGGCCAAAGGAGCAGGTGAAAGAAAAGGTGAAGAAAAGCTGATATTACTGACTGTGTAATTGGTAAAACAAAATAAATAAAAAAAAGCAGTGTGCTTGTACCTTCCAGGCGCATCCCGACGTTGAGGCATTTCTGGAAGCGACAGAAAGGACATCTCTTCCTCTGAGTCTTGTCTATTTTGCACTCCTGATTTTCAGCGCATGTGTACCGCTTGTTATTTTGTACAGTCCTCTTGAAGAATCCCTGCTCGCACGGGACAGAGAGTGCAAATCACATGTTTTGCTGTGAGGCAATTAAGGCGCAAGTCAGAGTAAAATATCAATCTGTCAAAACGAATTACTATAACATTCGATTCAACCGTGCTTTACTTGGGCGGAAATTTTTAAATCATAATAGCGGGAGGGATTAATTCGTATAAGACCTCGATGGTTTTGCACATTTGTGATACCCAGGGCAATAAAACAAAATGGAGGCGAAGACATTTTTTCACAAAGTTAAAATTATTGCTCAAATAAAAGGATATTTTGGTGGGTGGCGACGCTGTTTAACAATATCTAATAGTACAACCGAGTACAGTAAAAAGTTAGAGGTGTATTATTATTTATGAGACGGGAGTTGGGGGACGATAGCTCTTGCGAATATACTGGACTGAATGTTTATCGTGAATGACATTGAAATTTATGTACAAACCCCATATTGATAATGTAATGCAGTGATGTGGAACGGGTCGGAACGTGAATTCTCGTTGTCGTCTTGAAAAAAAAAGTCCTTAACCGTTACTCACGTTCCAAGACACGTCTCAGTTGCTCCGAGATAACTTGCATGTGTGTTTTTTTTTCTTTTTTCGAGTCATTGTTTTTACTGACGTACACTGTGAAGCCGGAGCAATGTCTTCTTTGATGATGTGACTCGCAATTAGAGTGAGACAAGTGTTGCCATATGAACGGCAGGCGGGTGAAAAGGGTGAAAAGCATTGACAGAGACAGAACCGTGCAATTTTACGCTTCTCTCGCACCCTCTCTATAAAGTGGTCCATAGAGTGAATTTCTCGTTTGTTGTTTGAAGGCTTCTCTCTCTCTCTCTCTCTTTTTTTTTTGTTTTTTTTTCAGGACGCAAATTTATTTGTTATTCGATAATGTCCCTCTAATTTTGGGAGATCATTTTCTTCGGTATTAAATATATTATTTTCAGATATTCAGTAAAATGCAACAAGCTTAGGCTTTTTTCTGGGACGACTGTCACGCGGTCATCTGTAACAGGTAGGCCGCTGTGTGTTACCTTGCAGCTCTCACAAGTGAGCAGACCGTAGTGGTATCCAGACACCTTGTCTCCACACACAGGACACAGCTCTTCCAGGTCATCATCATATGTGTATTCCATAACCTTAAGTGTCACACCTGGTAAACGCAAACACCCAAAAAGACACAGGTTCATACATCCACGCGCACCTGAATGCAAGCAGTAGTATGGCACGACACGCCTTGAATGCACCACGAGAAAGTGTGGAATGCAAACTCTACTCTTATTGTTTTTAATACTAAATCCATTCTAATTGTTTTTCGGAGGGAGTTAAACCACTGCAATAACGTGACTTACATGTCGAAAATGCACCATAAATTGGATGTACGCCACATGGTTCAGACCTGCAATCTCTTGTGTTGTTCGCGTGGAATTAAAAACGTGGAAGAAAAATGCATCACCAAAACGTGTCAAAGTGTGAGCGACAGTTCATTTCAGGTGCATGGTGAATATAGCGGATTTTTGTAGATATATATGACCACGAAAATGCATGTTTTTAATTAAGCTTTGCACACTTTGCGCACCGCCGTTAATCAATTTGACAGTCTACACCCATTCGAAATCGTGTTAACGTTATTAGATCCCTAAATTGCCGTTTGTCTCCTCCCCCAGTTTGACACTTTCACGGACAATTTCCTGGATCGCAAGATGAACGGATCCATAAAGTACCTTCATGTACCAAATACGCCGTTCGTTACTTCGTCATGAGGATATGGGCAAAAAGTCTCAAACGTCACAACGTTCACCAAAGTCTGACCGCGCTGCCGTCTCCAACCTTAATGGGCAGGTGAAGCTGCATCCGACGGGCTGGCGCGCGGGTGACTCTCGCAGTCTCCGTCAGGCTCCACACGCGAGCAAAAGCGCAAAATCAAGCCTTCAAAAGTTGTTTGACACGGTCGAAAGTAGGATGGAGAAAATGCTAAGTCTCAACCGACCGAAATGATTGTTATTGCTGTTGTTGCAGCCATGCCGTTGTTGTTGTTGTTGTTTTTGCGGCAGCTGCCGAATAATAATTACTAATTGTTGATATGTCACTTTTCTTCGCTGCATATTTAGTAACCTCAATAATTCATTGCAGAATTATTGAAGCATTTAGATCGAAGTAAGTAAGCAAGCGAGTGTTTCTTTGAAAAACTAAAAAAAAAAAAAGTATTGCAGTATGGGTTGTATTAGCACTTCAATCGAGTAATCCCGCGTTAGCTTTTCTATCTTGTATTTTTGAGCGGATAACAATAATAACCGAGTAACCGAGTTTGCATCACTTCTATTCTAGCTGCCGCTCTTTTTTCTATTTTGAAGAGAGAATTAGGAGAATGTGAAGTCAGTCACCCTTATGACTTGTTGCATGTTCTCTTAATGGGATAACATTTAAGTCATCAGATAAAACATGCTCTTTGCAAAGAGAAATGTATTTCCTCTTCAGTGATTATTGCAAGACCACATGGATGTGTAAACAAAACACATATATAACAGGTTTGCCACAGTGTCCTAAAACTGTCAATATGATAATCACTGATGGATATGCAAAAGATATTTTTGTCACACACACGCGCGCGCATCTATCTATCTATCTATCTATCTATCTATCTATCTATCTATCTATCTATCTATATATCTATATATATATATATATATATATATATATATATATATATATATATATATATATATATATATATAATATATATATATAT
>OMPJ01011499.1:11110-23553 GCA_900312935.1 Carapus acus
CAACACAAAGAAAGTGTTAGACTACACCCACGATACAGTTTTTCCCGTCTGAGATGGGACAATTTCTTTGGAATGACACTGCCGTCACTCTCTCTCTCTAGATGACTTCCATCATACAAAGGGAAACTTTTTTCGAACTCCAGTGGTTGTCACACCTGCATAACAACAGTTATTAGTAGGAATTCAAAACCCGGTCAGGGGAAGGGCAGTTTGCAACCTCAATGTTCGTTGAACCTGTCCTGCGTAACAATAACAAAGTAAAGTCTAAGTCCAAGTCTTGATTCAGAATCTCTAAAAAACATAGTTACTCCTGACTTGAGTGTTGATCGACACAAGAATGTGTTTGTCATCGATAGATAACTACAGTTTCCTGTGTATGTGTGCATTTGCTTATGTCTAAGTTCTTATTGTAGATAATAATACCAGTATCATTAATAATATTTCATCCAGTGTTGGTCCCAGGGGTCAATTATCAGTCCCTCCTGGTCCTAACTGACATGGGTGCTCCAGCTAGGCAGATTTAGTAACTTGCCACATTCTCAATGATCAATACTGCCACTTCAACCTATTCTTGGTAGTTTCATGTGAACCTTTGTTTCGATATGTCGCGGACAGGCGCAGATGTGTCGCCGTAGAGCTGCTGTGCGTAGCCTGAGGATGTAAGACAGATAAGCGAGAAAAGATGGACCCTGAGGTGTCTGTGCTGCTCCACTGCGCCCAGTGGGGAGGCCTGCGGCAGTCCCAGGTGGAGGCGGAGCTCTCTGACAGGTGGGACAACAACCACAAACAATGCCCTTCAACCTGGGGCGATTCTTGAAAGCGACCTGCAACCCGGCACGCGTGTCTCCCTGCAGGTTCAACCGGCGGACGGACGGCGAGTTGCAGCGCTACATAGAGGAGGTGTGGCGGGAGCGTGTGGCCAAGGAGCCGTGGCTCTTTAACGGGGCTAAATTCAGACTTCACTCTTTCTGCCTGGCCCACCCAAAATGGCGCCAACGCACGTTCTGCTCTCCTACGCCAAGCCAGAACTCTGACGGGTCAGCCGGGGACGACCCAGAGGGCAGGAAAAGACGACAGGAGACGTCACCTGACCAAGGGTCCGCTGAGGTTAACATTCACCTTAACAACCACACAACATGTCTGAATATAGAGGAGAGCGAGTGTGAATGCGAGACCACCCACACGCCTGTGCAGCCTCCCGCCACTTGTGCGAAGGCCATCACGCCCGGACCTTCTCACAACGACAGCAGACACAGCGAGGCAGTCCTCACTCTGCATTTGGGCCTAACATGTTACAAAGATTTCCTCGGAACCAACTGGTCCCACCGAGCCGTGGGCCTGCGTGAGCGCGGAGAGACGGAGTTCTCCAACCCCATGGCGTTCCTCGCCCAGCCCCTCGGGGTCGGGGCCGTCATGTGTACCTGCGACCAACAGGTGGTGTTCATCAGGAGGAGCCGCAGGGTGGCCGAAGCGGCGGAGAGACTGGACATTCCCGGGGGACATCCGGAGCCAAAGGTGACCGAAGAAAACAGACGCTGGAGACATCGACGCGGAATGGGACGAAGTTTCGGGGTACAGGGGTCCCACGTGACCGGCTGACTTTTTGCTGTGTGTGTCCAGGTTGTGTGCGAAGGTCTTGGCCAACTTGTGAGCGAGGAGGAGCACATCGGCTTAACTGAGCTGCAGCAGAGGCCCGACGCCGTCGTCTCGGAGCTCTTCTCCTCCGTTCGTAGCGAGATCAGAGACGAGGTCAGTCACCTCACACGCCCGTCCCACGCCTGGGTTCGAGCCAGGCGACAGACTTGTATGTTGACGTCAGAAGAGTCGCATGTGCCTCCAGGTCAACGTTCCTCTGAATTCCCTCGGAGAACCCGTCCTTCTGGGTGTTGCCCTCAATCACACCAGCTGTGGCAGACCAAGCGCCGAGTTCTTAGTCAGGTAGTTCCAAAGTTATCGATTTTCCATATTTGTATTTTTCTGTCGCTATTGAAAGGTAAGCTACAAAATGCTCCAAATGGAGTCTTCGAACTCAGCCTAAATAGAATAAATGCAACTTAAACTGAAAAGTAGGTTTGACTGGCAGTATGATGCTAATCCTGTAGCTCACACCCTCATTGTATATACGTACAGCACAATGAATTACTCAGATGTTGGCAGAATGTCAACAATGCTGCTGTACATGTTCCCCCTTAGCTGCTCATTGTCCTCAGACGATGTGAGGACACTGTACTGGGAGGGAGGTGTGGAGGCCCACGAGTCGACAGACATCTTCTTCCTCAGCAGAACGGTATGAGACTCCGAGGCACCATATATGTTGAGCAAACTGTCTCACATCTCATCCTGTTGAGTGGAACATGGACGTGTGCTTGGTGGCGTGTTATATGATTTTCTTTATGTCTTTTTTCCCTAGGAGCTTCTACAGCTGGACTCCGGCAGTCCCCTGTGGACGGAGCTCTGTCCCTCGGCTAAGGGAGCAGTGCTGCTGTATCAGCTGGTGATGGCTGAAGGCAGAGAGAAAACTCAAAACACACACTAAATCATGACCGCAAACTGATCCAAACTGAACAAATGTAGAGATTTTTGTATCAATTTACAAATACATAACTTCATTCACTGTACAATTTGTATGACTGCATTGCTAAAGTCACAATATCAAAAATATTTTGAATAAAACATCTTGAAATGAAACACCTTCCAAAAAAAAACGCCAAACGTGGAAGCGATCCCTCATTCAGTCGCTAACTAACCACGTCACCGTGATGATTTGTCGCCGCTAAGTTCTGCGTTGTCCCCCTGCCATCAGCTGCTGCCTGGATAGAGGCTGTCCCCAAAGGCTCTGTTGCCGTAGTAACACCCCTGGTCCGGATACGCCGCATTCCACTGAAATGTAGCAGACAGGCAGGGATGCTAAGGTGAGGGAGGTCAGAGAGAGAAGACGAGCGGGAGACATGGTGGCGGCTGAGACACTCACATAGCGGGGCTGCTGTCCCCACGGCTGCAGGACGACCCCTGTCTCGCTCCACGCTACGAGAAAAGGGACGGAGACCATGAAATGAGGGCGGGGAAAGACGGGAGGGAGATGCGTCCATTCCAAAATGAGAATATTGACTTTGCAACAATGGTCGCCTCAGTGTTCTTTTTTTATTGTGGGAATATAACAGCTTCAACCATCACACACACCCACTGATGTCTCCTCACCATTCCTTCTGTCCCACGTCTTCCTCCAAGCAGGTGGTGGAGGGGGTAGCCGTCGCTTCTGCTGCCAGGGTCTCTTCTTCTCTTGCTTGGCAGCCGGAGGCAGAAGCCTTCGGGCCTCCTCTTTGTAGCCCAGCAGGACCGACTCGGCCTGGGCCTGCGGGAGCTCCACGTACTGCAGCTCCTCCATCAGCTCGGTCTCCTGCTCCGGGAGGCTGCAGCTCACTGTGGGCAGAGGAGGAAAAGAATAGAGAATAAGATTAACATGTCATAATAAGAACTCCAGTTTTTCTGGTGGTCTGAGGACTCTGAATGTGTCAGAACCTTGGAGTTTGAGCAGGGCCGTCTCCGGGATCTGCTCGCCGCAACGCGCTTGATGCTGGCCCAGCCGCCGTTCCCATTCCTCAGCTGGAGGGAAGACCACCACCACCGCTCGCCGCCTGAAGCCCCGGAAGAGCAGCAGTTTGTGACGGCGTGCTGAGAAGAGGATGTTGGCCTGGAATTAGCGGGAGAAGATGTGAAAAGATTAAGGAGCAGGAGCAGTTGGTTGTGATGGAACAATTTAAGGAGATGTTTTGCTGCTTGGGTGATCAAAATGGCCGCCATTACCTGGTCCAGGATGTAGTTAGCCGGCGTGTGAGCGGCTAGCTTGATCACTTCAGTTAGACACTGAGCGGCCTGACGCAACCGGTTCTCCCTCTGACTGCCACTCTACACACACACACATACATACACATACACACACAGATTAAACATGCTTCCTACGTACAACCATAAATCTACCAACACACTCGCCCAGTATTCTCACTAACAATCATACAGGTGAGTAGCTCCTCAGTACTCAAAAGCTGGAATCGCATCTCTGGATGCTGCTCCATGTGTGTCCTGGCCCAGTAGCTTTTCCCAGAACCTGGAAGTCCCACCATCATCACCACCTGGCGTGACAAAATACACACACACACTTCAAATTCTCACTACAGTCCACCTGCACTGCCTCCTCACGCCTCCAGTCACCAGCTCACCTCGCTCTGAGCTCTGGAGGGCGAACTCACTTGACCTCGCAGCCGCTCACCGGCAGGGAGCACCGCTACCGTCATGAAGCCCGGAGGGGCGGGGCGCCAGGGAGGAGCCGCGGGGTCCAGGTGGAACCTGACCGAGCAGCTTTTGCAGAGAGCGTGAGGGAAGAGAGCGCCGCCCTGGAGCACAGAGGCATCCAGGGAGAAGGCAGCACCCAGGGAACGACCGTTCTTCTGGAAGGAGAGCTTGGCGCCACCATCTGCGGAGAAGGACTGTGGGTGTATTTGTGTGTTTGTGTGTGTAAAAATGCAACAAATAGATGAGTTTTCATCAGATTTAGGCTGCAGTCTGATGTCAGCGGGGAGCCGTCACTCACAGCGTAGCAGCCAATGATGTCGCCTTCTGAGAAGAGCTCTCCAAACTCCGCCTCCCGTCCACCACACACCTTTTTACCCCGACTGTCATACGCATAAGATAATTCATCTTCACCTGTTGGGAAATAGGGAGAAAGTATCCATCAAAGCTCAAAATGATTTCCTTTGGGCTGTATAATAATATGAAATAAGGTGTGTATTTACCCAGTAGCAGGGAGCTGCCGGCCAGCGACCAGCCAACCCTCAGGCCGACAAGCTCATCCTGCTCGTCTCGCCCCTCGGTCTGTGAAGGCAGCATCTTCCTCTCCATCCTCACCTCAAAGCCCACGCTGCCCCGCACAGCCCCGTGGCTGAGTCGACAGCCCGACCACATCAGCGGGAAGCGACTCCAGAACCGTGGCTGCCCGCTGGCACCGTCGGGGCCCACCTCAAAGTGGAGGTGAGCACCAGCTGCAGAGGCGACACACACACAAACGTTACCTGGAGAACCGGCGTCCATCATCAGATCATTGCTGTCTCACACTCACATGGGTGTAGTCTGACTTGGTCTCCGATGTCTTCCGCTGTGTTCTCCACCTCCACGGGAGGTTGTGGTGGTTTGGCTCTGAGCGGGAAGAGGAGAGGAGAAATGCTGAGCCACGACAAATATCTCAGGCCAGAGTGTGTGGGACTATTACTGACCATGATGACTGCTTCTCCAATGAAGCTCAACACTTCGATCAGACCTGGGCAAACTGCGGCCCGTGGGCCACAGCTGGCCTGACGTTTTGTGTTTCTCCAGCCCGCAAAGAGATTGGTACACAATCAGTCTTTTTGACTACATTCAAAACAAGCCACAAAAACTACAACAACAAAACTAATACCAGACTTTGATGCACTGGCAGAGATGAGTGAACAACAAAATTGTTGCTAGTTGTCGATTCCAATCTACTTCTCGAGAAATGCCAAAGTGCGTATCAGCTGAATATTAAAGTTCTTTTATTGTCAGCGCACTCATGGGCAAACCTGAGCCGTTACAATTGCTGAAATCTAGTTTAACAGGAACACATCAGGGACATGTTTTAAAACATTGAGAATAACATATCAGCGCTTAACATGACGGCTTAAAATGACGGTTTGCAGCACGATTTACTTAGACTACATAAACAAGCGGTAATAAGGCTCGTTAGGAAGATACATTTAGGACATAAGTCCCTACCCAAGGCGACACCAAGTGTAGACACACACTCCTTTCTGAACAGATGAGGGTGTGGTATTCTTTGTGTACCTTTTATAACGGATCTCCTCTTTAAACTCGTAAAAGGCTCTCCCTCTGCATGCATCGTCCGCTGGCCTCTTTTCCCTCTCCACTCCCTGCTCCTCCGCCGGCTGGTGGCTCTCTGTCTGGGTCCCACAATCCGCGTACCGGAGCCGGGACAGGTCCGAGCTTTCGGCCGCCTCTCCTGCGTCTGTGGCCAGGGACGACATGGCTCGCGCCGGCGGGGATGGTGCCGCCTCGGTTGACGCCGTTAGCGGCTGCGCAGGGGGCGGAGGGCTCGGTGAGCTCTCTCCGTGTGTCGGTGTCCCCCCTCCCGGTGTGTCTCCATCCCGTCCTCCTCCCGGAGCCTCCGGTGTGTGTGTCCGCGTCTCCAGCGCGGACCGCAGCCTGCCTACCAGCTCAGCCTTGAGCCCGCCGCTGTCCAAACCGAACTCTCGCAGCCGGAGCCGCAACTCCGCCACTTTCAACTTTTTTATTTCGGTTAGTTTCATGCTGTTTAGCGAGTTTTTATGACTAACTGAAATGCAAGGAAGTTCTAACAGTGCCAACCAAGGATCATAACAAAGATTTTGTACAGTGTTCAGGTTTGGGATTGGTCACTGATTTCTTCTTCGTAGCTTTGTAATGGAATTTCCTTTCACGAGTAAAATGTTTACTGCCATCTAGCGGTCAATATACGACATCATAGCAAGAGTAATTCATTGAAATAATCGTTATGGCGACAATCTTAATATTTTTGATCCGCCAAGACCTCTGATACAAATAAAATCTATCTTTAATTCCTAATTAGCTTTGCGTTGATTACCAAACGCAATTTTCATCGAAATACCAATCAAACCCAACAGTAATCCCAAAATACCCAAATATCTAGTAAAAACAAGTCTTCAAGTCTCCACTAGATGGCGCGCCAAGCGCAATGGGTAAAAAATGAAAACTAGAGAGTCAAATGGAAAAATTCATTATATATTCACTGTTTTGATTTAAGTGGAAAGTGTGCAAATGACAAGGACACGTTTCATAAACAACAAATACAGAACATAACACGTTCATGAGCAGGGCATTCATCCATTGGGTAAAAAATTAAAGCAGTCGAGGAGAGGAAGAAATTAGGCACCAGGTAAGTCGTGTAACTGTCAGAAACAAAGTCGAAGTCAAAGTCAACTTATTTGTCGGTTCCTTACAGATATATAGAGGGCTGATATTGCGTTCCTCTTAAGTCAACGGTGAAAACAAAATACACAAAGTAAATACATAAAAAAAATGAAATATCAGGAGCAGTGTGGGAGGAGTACAAAATAAAACAAAACAAAAACGAAACAAGTATCAAACTCATACTTTCCCTGAGATACACATATTTCCATCTCCTGAAACACCATCTCATATCTGCCTCTCTGTGCTTCTGTTTTTCCCACTCTGTGCGGGGGCGGCATGGCCCAGAATGATAAAGAGTGATAAGAATGAAAAGGGTTACAAAGAGTCCACCATGTTGCTACTGCGCGCGAATCATAACCTTCGAATCATAAACGCTCCGACCGCGAGTGTGTGCCTGGCCGAATCTGCCGCCTTTGCAGTGCCCCGTGCCTCGGAGGCCCCCGGACATCCAGCTGGTGCCCGTGCCTTTGGCGTTTGATCACAGCGGATCATATTTTGTCAGGGATAATATTTCTATGAGGCTTATTACAGTGGAATGCTGCTGTGGCCCAGGTGTTTGCCTCCCCTCTGCCAGCTGAGCGCAGCGTCGGCAGCAGTGTGTGTAAACGCTCCTGACGTGCAGGGTGCAGGTGGGGCCAAAGGTGACAAATATCCACAGCTGGAGACAGCTCTGAAAATTCCAGTAGGATTATTTTATTAAGAACCAGGGGGGCCCGGCAGTCATAAAGCCACCCTGTCCCCCCACCCCTGCTGCTGGACCAAAGGTCCAAGACCCCTGACGGCGGACTCCTGTAAGTTTGGAATGGAAATTGGATTTTCCCAGAAAGACCCCCCGCTGGGTGCCGATTTTCATTTGTTCCAACCTCGATTCAACCGCTAATCCAGCGGCAATAAAGACAAAGGAGGCATAAACTGGACGCGGATCCCCTCCCAAGCGCGATGGCTGCCAAATTAGGTGAAGTTGTGGTTCATTACTGGCATGCACTCGCCCTCGTCTTTAATTAGCCGGACACGGGTGTTTGAAATGCGAAATTGGAGCCCTAATGTTGTGAGCCAGTAGCGCCCGGAGGTGCAGGCCCCTGTGTAATGACCCTCATAAATCCAGACCCGCGTCTGATGGGGCGGATTGGCGGCTCATACGCGATAAGTGCATCTGTCCGTCATAAATCGCTCAAACAGCATTTGCGCGCTTGGGTTTTTTTCCCTGTTTACACACATATTTGCACGCTTGTCCTCAGACGATCGATATCGAAAGCTGCAAACGCTGCAGATCTGAAAAGCAAACGACAGAGACGAAAACCGGCTTTGTCGCTACTTTCGCAATTACAGTCGAATTAGACGCCCACGGCTTTGGCGTTCGCTCTGTGGACTCTCGCACACACAACAGCGGGATTTTCATTGGAGGAGAAAAATGGCGGTCGAGGCCTTGACTCGTCTACGTGAATTTGTCTTGTGAGATCAAATCTGTTAATCGAACCCAGAGCCAATATGAGTATCAAACAAGTTGCTGCAGTGCTGAAACGTAGCAGCCATGACTTTTGACCCCCAGGGTGATGTGTGTGTGTGTGTGAGGCTGCAGGTGTTGGTGGCACTGTGTGGGATTTAGTCTCACACAGATGTTCACATGGGCCATCGCAGGCCTTTTTGTGTGAGATGGCTCGGTTCGGTTGGTGTGTGTGAGGGGGTGGAGGGGTAAACGGATGGATGGATGAAGTTTCCTCTGCTGCCTCTCTCTCTCCAATGGAGAGAGAGAGAGGGAGGGCATTAAAAGTCAAATTGGGAGGGGGGAGCTATGCAATGGAAACAAAAGAAAGCCGTACTTACACCGCTCAGCAAAGAGCCGTTTCGGACACCAAGTGTGTGTCCCTCACCTCTCCTCTCCTCCTCCTGCTCCTCGTTTTTAGAAATTTTATTTAAAGCGCCTTAGAGTGAAATCCGCCCCTCACACCATCGCCTCCCCCCGCGAACCTCCATCGAAAGTCACTCTGTCCAGATTTTTTTCTATTTTCCCCATTTTTTTCAAGAAGACAACCAACTCATGTAAGTATATCTCCTTTCTAAACAACTCCAAACCAGTGTGATCTTATTACCTCGGCTCGCCGGCGCTCCGGTGATGTTTTAATTCGGAGTGTGTGCCGTAGAAACGCGGTGTGTGCTCACACGTGGCAACACACTCCTAACTTTTGGCTTCGCAAACAAAGGACACGAACAGACGTTTTTCACTCGCCGTGTCCGTCAAACAAGGCTGACAGTGTGTCCCCCGTCTTTGTGTGTGTCTGCGATGGCGATCGGAGATGCGACCCACGTAACAAAAAAAAATAAAAGTCGAGAGTTGCGTGGGCTCGATGGAGGAAGTGCTCAGTCATAACCGCTCACCGCTTTAGTCGTTTAACCGCAACGTGTGAAACTGAGAAGTCGGTGAGTTAAATTTAGATGATTTGATGATAGTGACGGCGTAGGTGTTATAACAAATCGATAATTTTGTACAAATGTCATAGGTTATTTTGAGGTGAGGCATTTTCAGATGAATTCATCCCGTATGTTACGGGCGGGTGTCTGATTCACGGAACCCTCGGAACCCCCTGTTACCTCTGTGTGTGTGAGTGTGTTTTCCCCCTCAACACGTGTTTCTCGTCCTCGTATAAGAGACTGTGTGTGTACTAATGGTCTGAAAGCTGCCAGGTTTTGTCCGTTTTGCAGCCACTATCATGGAACTGTATAACAGGTAGACACACCTGGAACACGCTAATAGTTCCTTTGTTACAACATTATCATGGGTGAGGCTCAAAACGAACTCCGTGATATCTCCCCTGTTTTGGTCCGCTCCCGAGTTAGATATCGAATTTCTTTTTGTTTGTTTGGGTTTTTTCTTTTTTTTTTTACTGAATGTTTTTTTAGTGAATATGTTCCGTGCCAATATGGACATTTCGGTCAGCACCTGAGAGCAGCTCGGTGCTGGTTCGTTTAAAGGCTCTCCCGCCGGCTCGGTAACCGGAGCCCGGCCGGGGTCACGCCCGCGGAGAGGCAGCTGTCGGCCGGCCGGCAGGGCAGCGTCAGGCCCCGGCAAGCTCTCTGGGACTCCTCGGGGAGAGGGGGCGGTGGCGGGTGGTGGGTTGGAGGGGAAGGGGAGAGTCCAGCGGCGGGCGGTTTGTTTGGTTTGAAAGTTGTGAGGATAAAGAGTTTTTGAGTCCTGTGGTGGTCCGTAAACACGCCCGGTCAAGGTCACCAATAGGCTGGCGGGGAATAAAGAGTGGAGCGCAATGGGGAGCCGGACATGTGATGCGTTCAGGGCCCAATAACGAGCTGGGCCTGATTTGGATTCTTTCTCCACCCAGAACTTCTCTGTCCTGTTGGCAGTTGCGACCAGATAAGGCATCAGGTTTTTCAGGAATGAGATGAGTCTGTTATATGGCCCTTCCTCTCAGGCACTCACACACGCAGATACACACACACTTCACAGTGTCCTGACAGAAGCTCACAACTGCCTGTCAGTCCCCCAAAACCCCTGTCTCCTCTTGTCCTATCTTGTTTGCCAGACTTTGTGCCGCATTCGCCTCCTTGTCGTCAGCTTTATTAGCGAGGCCTCTAGCCGCCACCACCTCGACGTTTAGGGCGGCAAGGCCAACGCACAAATAGGCGGGAAAGCGGAGGGTGGAATGCGAGTACATGCGGAGGAGGAGGAGGAGGAGGAAGGGGCACGCAAGTCTTCCTGTTGCTGATGTGTGTGTGCGCACGCCTTGCATCATTCCCTGTGGCCATATTTAACCCAAGCAGGCTGGTGTGTGAGCGCGTGTGCGTGGTCGTACCTCACTTCACGTCATTGTTGGTCGTTGCGCGTGTCGGCAGCGGGTACACACTAAATCCAACGCATGTGACAGCGGCTACTAAACTTAGGCCCCCCGGGAGTGTGTGTGTGAGTGAGTGTTAGTGTGTTCTGTCCTGTCTGGTCCGGCATGTCAACAGATAACCTGTTGTGTTTTCCACCATGTGGTCTGAGACTAGTAAAAAAACAAGAAACAAAAGCAGCAGAGGTTTGTGGCATGGCTGGAGGATATGGGAGGAGGCGTAAAGGGTTAATAACGCACAGGGAGAATTTGGTCTCCGGCACACAAAGGGGGGATTCATGTCGGCTATGAGACTGTTACACACACACGTACTCACACACAGCCTCAGCAGCTTTATTTACTAGGCTACAGGGATAAAAATCCTATTACACCAGTGCTGTCGAGATTTCCTTGAATGTAAACAATGACCCTCTAGCATGACCCCTACGACCTTTTTTACCTCCCCAGAGCTTCTAAATCGTTTCGCACCATGTGAAGCTGAATTATCTCGTTACGGGCGCCTAATTGTGCCGCACGTGGAGAATGATTTCTCTCCCTCCACCCTTTTTTTTCTCCTTTTTTCGTCCCGCGATCGACTTAATTCGCAGCCGAGGCCGTCGCCTCTCTGGACGACGCTGCTTTGTATTGAAGTGGGGAGGTGATGTGTGCGTGCGTGTGTGTTTTCAGCAGGGGGTGTCACTTACAAAAGCAATCCTCTCTCTCCAAACTCTTTTCATGACAATGGTCGCTCGCTGGCTCGAGGATAATCTAATTACACACTCGTCCCCCTCCCGCAGACGTGGGGAGACGGGGCGTTAATCGGGCCCATTAGGTCTTATTTCCCTCACACACCACTTTGGGCGGAGTGGGGTGGGGGGGTTGGTTTCGGTGCGGGGGAGGTTTGTCTATGCGCGCGCACACACACACACACCCCATGTGTTGAGGGGCGTAGAAAGCCTCTTCCTGAGACGGGAGGTTAGAATTGCGGATGGTTTGTCTCCAGCTGTGATGTGTGTGCGTGTGTGTCCTGCTTAGGACATCGTGTGGTGGGTGATTTGTTGTCCAGGAAGTCGTGTCAGGTCATGGTGACCCCTATGAGTGTGTGTGTCAAAAGTGTGTGTGTATGTGTGTGAAAGAGAGAGAGGTTGAGGTGGTGTGACTGGCCTCAGCATATTCCCCCTCTGGCCTCTGTGTTCCTCCTCTGCGAGTATTTGTTCGACACGCTCACACAAACTGAATCACGCTCATTCTCCTTCTCCACCATTCATTCCTTTTTCTCCTTTTTTTCCCTCCTTTCTTTTTTTCCCACTGAAATTCTGCAGCGCTCCCGTCCTCCCGTCTCTCTCTCTCGCTCCCCCCTCACACACACACACACACACTCTCCGCCGATACTACATCCGCTCTCCATAACAAAGCTCGGCTGTCTCATTGTTTTTCGTCTCTGTGGGTCAAAGTCAAGGCCGAGGTGTCCGGCGGGGACAGCGGGCCGGGCGTCCCAGGACAAAGCGGCCCGAGGTGTCGGGTACCCGGGGCGGGACTAACAAAACAATGGGCCGTCACGCGGATCTGGATCGGTGTGGAGGCAGCCATGTTGTTTTCCTCCGGCCTGATGACTCATAGCGT
>OMPJ01011512.1:13672-32097 GCA_900312935.1 Carapus acus
GTTTTTTTTTTTTTTTTTTTTTTTTTTTCATTCAAATGTACCGGTTGCTATAAAAACAGGGGGGAAGTAAAGTAACCCAACTTCAACCCGCAAAAGGCGCAGCGCAAAAGCGGAGAGGTGAGGCAGTGGTCACCGGTGACGATGAATACCGTCCGGGCGATTAAAAATGCAATAGTCTGTCTGGCCCTGTTGCCCCGATTTCTGGTGGCGGCGGTGGTGTTTTGGCTGCTTGACTTCTTATGCATAAGGAAGCGGGTGTTGATCCGGATGAGGGAGCAGGAGGGCGACGCCGTCGATCCCCCCTTGTGCATGTCGGACACCAACCGCCTGTTCAGCCTGGAGTCCCTGAAGGCGGTCTGGCACGGCCACAAGTTGGACTTCCTGAAGGCGGCGCATCTCGGACACGGAGCGCCCAACACCGAGGTGGTCCAGCTGGAGGAGCAGCGGCGCGTCCGGCTCCTCGATTACGCCAAAGAGTGCCGACCGCTCATCCTCAACTTTGGCAGCTGCACCTGACCGCCCTTCATGGCGCGTCTGAAGGCGTTCCAGGGCGTCGTGCAGCAGAACGCGGACATAGCGGACTTCCTAGTGGTCTACATAGAGGAGGCGCACCCGTCCGACGGCTGGATCAGCACTGACGCGCCCTACCAGATCCCGACGCACCGGTGCCTGGAGGACCGGCTCAACGCGGCGCAGCTGATGCGTCTGGAGGTGCCCGGCTGCCCGGTGGTGGTGGACAGCATGGAGAACCCGTCCAACGCCGCGTACGGAGCCTATTTCGACAGACTTTACGTGCTCCAGGAGGGGAAGGTAGTTTACCAAGGGGGCAGAGGACCCGAGAGGTATCGGATCTCCGAGCTCAGAGACTGGATGGATCGATACCGAGAGCGGCTGGCAAAATCCAATACTGTTGTCGTCAACGTGTAGAGAGGGAGAGAGAGCGTCCGAGAAATAAACACACATAGGCATATTTTCAGTATTACAAGTTCAGTTATATGCATCTTAATGTGATTATTTATTTTTTACCAGTGTGTAGAAATAATGCTAGATTATTTTGGTTCTGTTTTTCACCTGCGTTAGACCCACGGCGGGTTACTTACTTCGTACCTTTTTACTCTTACTTTTACTGTGAACATGCGTCATATCGTGACAGATTTCCGTCCGCGTTTTCTCACCACGGCGGCTTGAGCGACGGCGAGCGGCGCGTCACCCACCGTGCCCGTCAGTATAGTTGTGAAGTTCGGTTTTGAAATGGGAACCCAACCAGGGAACCGACACTGATGTCTTTATACTGGAGATCATGGTGAGGACGCCCTCGCCTCCTCTGCCGGAATCAGCTGTTTTCTAAATGATGTTCAGTTTTACCAATATATTTTTCATACAATAAAAGAGACGAAATGTTTTGGTCCAATCTGTTATTATTGCCTCTTGCTCCGATACAGCCGCTGCTCGGTGGGTTAGGCTTCAATCAGTGCGATGGTTTTGAATTTGTGTCATACGCTGGAGTGATGGAGCATCAGCACTGATGTTTTCAAGGAGACTGCGAGAAATTTGGGATTCCTCATTACTTTCCTCCAAACATCATCACTGCCAATGTGCCATAACTCAAAAGCAGAGTGCTCGCAGAGGATGCGAGACTAATGGGAGGGAGAAAAGCATCCTCCTCCCTTCGTCGTTCGGAGAATGCTGAATATTGAAGACAACACAGGGATGAGCTGGGTGTCACGGTGCCAAACAGGAAGGAACCAAACGTGCCAGGCATCCAACCATCTACACTTTTCAGCACACACAGCAGACGGGAGCCTCCCTCGACGAATTTCTACAGCATAAATGTGTCAGTCCAAAAGTTGACTGAATATGAGGCGTGTCTAAGCAGCAAAGAAGCTGAGGAGATGCTGAGTGTTCCTCCCGCTATGTTTTTTTAATTTGAAGTCTATTTGCTTTTGGAAAAAGAGACAATTTACCAATATGCAATTTTGGAGCAGCACCAGCGTGCCCCTCCTTCCCATTTTCATCATCGCCTAAAACGCTTTTGGAAACATTCATTACTTTCTCACCACTGACTTAATCTTCAGGAAGTTTCCCCTCGCAGCACTCTTCTCAAAATGAAAATTATTCAAGTTCCTGCTCCAGCATCCCTCCAGAATTTCTCCAGTGACCATCGCAGGAGTTCCTCGACTCCTTTCTCCAGTCTGGGGCTCAGATAATCCCACTTGATCCTATTTGATGGGGTGACTCACAACATGATCTGAGGACAGAGGTCCCTCCACGTTTGACCCAACAGAGAAAGATTCTGTCCTGTCCTCGCAGATGAGATGAGGAGAAATCATGATTTCAGGGACAGCATGGGGCTTTCTGCTGCACACACTTTAATTGGTCCTGATGGAGCTGGAGAGAGCTTCCCACAGAGGTGTCTGAAAACACAAAAGCTCGACACAAATGTTGCCGAGGCAGGAAAGGACTCGCAAACAGAAGCTGAACCCACCAACCAACCAAAAGAACTAGTCATCGGTCGCATGGTAGCCCCACAATATTTGCAACGCTCCTCTTTGCGGGCAAGGCTGTGGAAATCTGCCGCCAATTCCTGCCAACGTGGTCACGCTGGTTAGAGGCAAGAAATCCTGGTGTTGTCTTTGTAACGTCTCTGTACTTCCTGCGTGGCCGAGGGGGCGAGCGGAGAGGCCGTAGCTGCGCAGGGCCTGAAGAAACCCGTCAGAACCATCAGCGCTCATCTGGAATGCATTTCCAACACAAACACACGTACACATATGCAGTATTTATATACCAGGCCAACACAGCCGAACGTATTTACATGAAATATTACATCCAGCCCGTCCATACAGGCCCTGGAAAGAAAAACAACAGAGAATTCCTCCGCTCTGGCTCCCTTCCATGTCCGCTTTTGCGCGGATGTAGCCGTGCATTTGTCACACAGAGGGAGAGGGGGACAAAGGGTTAAAAGGCCAGGCGAGGAGAGACGCGGCTCGGGGTGCTCTGGTTTCTTTTAGCACTCTGGGCGAGTGACACGAGGGGTGTGCGGCAGAGGCCCTGCGCCATGTTTCAGGCACGCTCATCATTTTAGCAGGTACAATCCGGCTATGCCTCTTCTCCCCAGAGGGGTCGTGACCCCATAGATGAAGGTTGGACAGTCAGGCAGGTGCAGGGCTCTGGCTCGGGACGTACCGTTTGGAACCAGGCCCGCAGTGGAAAGTGTGTTTCAGCTTTAACACACTGGTTCATGAGTGAGGAAAGACAGAGCAGTGACTTTTATTATCTACGGGAGCAAATGTTACACGTTTACACACATTGAGTGAATTCGTCAGGCTTATGTAAAATTCATCGTAGCAGGAGTGTGTGTTAACATCCGTGCTGCGTACGTTCTCTGTCAGGACAACTTGTGCACTTTTGTGCTCACCTTTGCCTTTAATTTCCTTAGTTGTGAAAGTATTTAGTTCGCTGGACTTCACCAGCTGGATCGAAGCAGGATGAAGAATCAGAGTCAAAAGTTCGATTTCCTGCGCTGAGTTAAGAGAAGAGCGACAAGCTCTCCTGCAACTGTCTAAGCTGCTGTGTCTGGACCCCATTGTCCTGCAGATGCACAACATCAACACTCTTGCGCAAAATTTCATAAACAGCTGAGATGCGGTGTCTTTGCAGAATGGAACAAATCATCGAGACGGTGCTCAAAATAAATGAGGAAATATGAACTGAAGCATGGCAAAGTGGAAAAACGTGCTTGTGGGAGAGGAGGGCTGGGGGGGGGGCATGCTCCGTCTCAGAGCCCAGCCTGTCAATCAAAAGAGATGGAGAGCAGGTGGATGCGCTGATCTCTCTCTCTCTCACACACACACACACACATACACACACACACCCTTTCTTGTGCAGGCGCAAGGGACAAAGTGGGCTTTCAAGAGACATTTCGGTTATTGGATGCAGGGGGGCATGGCAGGTGATAGAGGAAAGCGACTGGTGCTGTCTGCTTGGTTAAATGGTGTGTGTCCCCTTTGCTAAATTGTCTCTACATGGTGAAATGAAGCAGTGAAGGTCGGGAAGAGGAAATGAAGAGCACCTCTCAGCTCTCAAATCCAAAATGGAAGGAAAAATAGAAATAGCACACTCAATTCTTCCAGCATATGTTGTTATCATTACAAATTTGATGGTCTCGCACTGCTGATAATCAAGAAATAAAACTAGACAAATGTAGGATATGTTTGATGCTGCAACGTGGGGTCAGGGGAGGCAGGAGAGGCCATGCCTGACCTGTCATCATGGAAGGGAAAGAGGTAAAATGAAAAAAAAAAAAAGGATTTGCTAAAATAATTTGTTTTGAGTATAATCTGTCAACTGCTGCTAATCAAATGGTGAATAAACTACTCTGTAAGGTTCATATGTTTGTAAATCTGATGGTGATGAAGTCAGTGCCTCACCAGCCGTGAACCTCAGCGCACATCGCTGGTCTGATTTACTTTTGTATTAAATTCATTGAAATATGTCAGTTTGCCAACTGTCAACCTCATGCTGCCGACGCGTCTGTGTCTTCTGTATGGGAGACATCTAGTGATCATTATGAGATACTACATTCCACATCTAAGAAATCACTGATAATCAGACAATGTGAGTAGCTTTATCAATACAATCGTATTTAGCACATCGACACAGCTGAGCAGAGACAGGCAGCTGAGTAGAGACATGAGGCTGGAATATATGAAATAGTTTGGTGTAAGTACCTGCAAACGTGTATTCACTAAAGTTGATAAAATCTAGATTAGATTTCAATCTCTGGATGAAATGTCAGTGCTATTGCTGCTGACACCTGTGGGATACCCAAGATTTTTGGTGCTTTGTTTCTTGCTCCTCGCAAAGGCACACGGTGTGCTGCTCATGTTGACGCACGCACTAAGAGTGACCACCAGTGGGAGACAGAGACCAGCTGCTTGGTCTAATACTTTTTAAGACTGGGCGGTGGAGGATTCGCTCAGGAGATGATAAGCGGTGTGGACACAGCGGAGATGCGCGTGTGTGCTCAGGCCTGCGGAGCAACGCAGCAGATGTGAAATCGTTTTGGGAAAGAGTGATGATGCTTCACTCTCCCGTAGTGGCAACACACATACATTCTTTGTCTTGGCAGCATCTTCTAAGAGGATAGAGCAAAGCAAATACACCCCACAGGCTCCATGGTGTCAGGCGCGCACGTTTATTAAAAGCAACATAAACACAAACCTGGCCTACGTGAACCTTGACACAGACCTGCGGAGTGGCAGAGGGGGGAATGTGGAGAAATATCAGAGCGGCTGGTGCGAAAAGCCACAGACATCCTTCATCTGTGCAAGACAAGATGATGCAGCTTGAGAAAGCACAAAGTCCAACGGTCCATGACAGAATCACAACATTGCAAGAGGGAGAAACCATCAACGTGATGTTGATGCAGGTGGGACTAGCATGATTTTGTGAAAAGGAAGGGGAAGAGAAGAGGGTAACTTAAATCACCTATATACACAAATACATACAGCTCAAGTGACGTATTTGTACAAAGAAAATGAAAGACAGTGTAAACAACACTATCCGCGGTGGTACTTGAAATGTATTCAGGACAATGTCCATATCAGTACAAATCTATAAAAGCAGGTAAAACCAGGGATGATACATTCTGACAGATTGTTTATTGACCGGATTCTTTTAATACAATGTCTCCTTTTCGTTGTGGGCCAAATCAAAGTGACAGAGATGGCGGCCGGTGCTGACTATCGACCAAAAAAGACGGAGACGGGTGCTGCAAACACAATAAGTGACACTGTACGATCAAAGTTGCAATCTGGGAAATGTGGTATTCCCAAACATCACATTGTAGTCATGACCTCTTTGTCACACAGCGTACATGGCACCTGATGCTATTTTTGGAATTTCCATCCAGAAAGGGGGAAAGAGAGGAAGAGAGAGAGAGGGGAGTGACAGCGGGGTAGGGAGGCAATCAGATGGAGGTGTAATGTCTGCCAAAGCTGGAGAGTCTGATCTTCTCTGGCAGGATGATGTTGACGGTGTGCTCGGACTCGTCCGGCCCGGCCCCGCCCGTCTCCCTCAGCAGGTGCTCCCTCTGCTGGCGGACCAGCTGGCTGTACTTGGCGTTGGCCAGCCACGTCTCGCAGCGGCCAAAGAACACGATGCCCACGGTCCCCAGGATGACCAGGCAGGTGAGCAGGGCCAGCATGCTGAAGCAGACCAGCTGGCCGTGCGTGACCAGGGCGCCCGGCGAGTGCACCGTCTCCTTCAGCGTGATCTTCAGCAGGTCCCTGTCCGGCGGCCGCAGCAGTTTGTGGAAGGCGTGAGCGGGCAAGGAGTAGTGCTGTGGCGTCAGCGAGAAGACGCGGTGCTCCAGAGGCCGGGACGCGCCCGCGCCGCCTTTGGGCTTGGCCTTGGGCCGGTGCTGCGCTGAGCAGGTGGGGCCCCCGGACCACTTTGGGCAGACGCACTTGAAGGTTCCGTCGGGCAGGCCGCTGCAGGTGCCCCCGTTGGCGCAGGGTCGGCCGGCGCAGGGCGAGAGGCTGGCCGTGTCGTTGCAGGTAAAGCCGGTGAAACCGCGGGGGCAGACGCAGGTGAAGGCCAGGCCGTGATCGCTGCAGTTGCCCCCATTTAGGCAGGGGTTGGGCTGGCAGCTGTCGCCGTTGCCGCCGACCTCGCAGTAATCTCCCGAAAACCCAGGCGGACACAGGCAGGAGGAGGAGGGGCCTGCCGGATCGACGCCATCTGCGCACGTGCCTCCGTTCTGGCAAGGTGAGCTGAAGGACAAAGCAGCGCGGCGCGATTAGGGGGAAAGCTAGCGAGCCTCGACGTCTCCACATCGACTCGCGCAATCGCTCCGCTGATTTTGCATTGATGCAAAAACCAGAGGAAATCGGCTCTTTGTGATACTAATCCCTCCGGACGCCGGCGTGTCGGCCACGCTCTGAAAGGAGGAGCCGATTAAGGAGGAGAAACGTCGCTATGGATTATGACTCGGATGGCGGCTGGGCGACTGCGCTCCTCACGAGTCCTGCACTTCTGATGAGACGCGATCGGCAAGCACAGACGGCACCTGTCAAATCTATGACAGACTTTAGGATTTCAGAGGCCTGACAGTCTGAGCACTGCCATGCGAATGCTCCCTCAAGCCTCAAGCTGTCAGGGGAAGAGAAGGAGCCTTGGGTGGCAGAGGAAAGACAAACGGCTACGGGATCACAACAGCATGAGCGGAACACACACACAACAGGTCCTGCTCATTGACCGCAATTTCTCTCGTCCACACAAGGTGTGTTTTGGCAGGATTTCTAGTTGAACGAGACCTGGATAAAAGTGCAATTTAACAGGTCCTTCATCCTTACACACACACACACACACACACACACACACACACAGTTTTATTAGCTGTGTTATCAGAGCGGGCTCATTTCATCAGCTTGTTAATTAGCACAGTTGGCAGTGAGAAGGTCTGTGTGTGTGTGTGGTCCTGAGCCCTTTGTAGATTTCCAATTTACTGGCACAGGAAAGAAGGTCTGTGTTAATAACGCTGTCAGATTGTCTGGCGTCTCAATATCACAAAACACACTTGCTTTTCCTGATTAAAGTGTGCGAGGAACATGCCGCCTGGTCTCGACGCCCCACGGCTTGTTTGAGTAGAGCGTGCGATACAAGGGGCTCAAGCACCTCGGCTGCCATTCCGGCATCATCCCATGACTTTTTCTCATCAAGGTGAATAAAATTGTAGATGTCGTCTGACATTAAGGCGCAACGGTCACAGAGGCTGCAGCCGACGGCATGGATGTGATTCACCTTGAAATGAGATCGGATCGCCTGTGTGTGTGAGCAGCTCAGGCATTTCTGCTTAAAAGTCACACAAACACTCGCCGACGTTGACCTTTGCGCAGTAAATGTCACCGTAGTAAAAATATGTGTAAAAGAGAGGAGGAGAGATGTTCCCTTTATGTGTGCACATGTGTGTGTGTGTGAGGGGGAGGTGGGATGTTCTCGAGGCGACGGCTGCCAACAATCTTTAACATTGAGGCCCGTACTTTTTTAGAATAATTCTTAAAATTTATATATTTTCATCAATACCTGTGACTGACATTCTTGTAATCGTTAAGGCGTGAAAAGCTGCTCAGGGACTCGGTGCCTTGCTCAGGGACGAGTCCGAAATTGAACCAGCAACCCTCGGGTCTGTAACTGACTGACCCGTACTCATAGTTCTCACAGGACTCCACTCTCAATGCAAATAGTAACACCCAACAAACACAGGTCACACTCGGCGTGTGGACACACACACACACACAAACACGCGTGCGTGCGTGCACATACACACACACACACCAACGACAGCCAATCACACAACACAATCATGGATTGTGATTTGCCGCAGAGGTGGCACTGAATCAGGAGATGATGGAAAGTGGCTCCTTTAACAAAGACACACACACACACACACACACACACACACACACTCACGCACACACACCTACCTGTCAGTGTGACACACTCCTCTCTGCGGGTGGCAATTGGGGCCAGCGAAGCCTGGAGGACACACACACATGTACCCTCCCGCCCCCGTCTCAATGCAGGTGGCGTTCCCAGAGCACGGCCCAGATACACACAGCCGGGTGTCTATTTTTGAAAGGGAACAAGCAGAAAAACTGGTTGGATCCAGCGTGGGTGCAATTTTTCGCCAATTCTCTCTCTCTCACACACACACACACAGACCACTGCAGTGTCATGTGACAGACGGCAAAGCCGAGAATGTTCCACACTCCCTCCCATGTTTCTTCTTCTTCTTCTTCTCCTGTGCTTGAGGAGAAGGAGAGCGGCGAGCGCTGAAGCTCAGGTCAAACAGAGGCAGAAATGTGGAAAATCCTCTATCCTCCACCTCGCCCTGGCTTGGGGCCAAACACGCTCCGGTTTGGGATCAAACCGCTTGCCTCTGGAGCAGGAGCAGAAACATTCACAACTGTTTCCCTCCTCTGATCCTTTAATCACGAGCATCGGCACTTCTGCTGCAGCCAGGCTCTCTCAGTGACTTGCTCAAAAACACACACGCATCTGGCACTGTGAGCGCTTGCTATTGTTTATTGTTGGTCACCCAATCGATTTCTGTGCTTTGACCTGATTGTGTGGACCATTTATTGTTTCCTCCGAGTCCTGCAATGCCCCCCTCTCACCCCTTGCAACTGTATGTCAACTGGAGGGAGCGTCTGGGGGCAGAGGAGAGGGTCAGGTGGGGGGTTAAGAGGAGGGTTGGGACTCACCTTGGTCACACAGGCTGCCCACCCAGCCCTGCTCACACACACACTGCCACGCCTTCTCACACGTGCCGTGCAGGCAGCCGGGGAAGGGGACACACCGCTCACACTGCTCTCCCTCCCAGCCCGGCTTGCACCTGCAAAAAGGGGGGTTGAGGGAGGGGGCTCAGTCACTCATAAATACATTATATGGACACACACACACACACACCAGGCACCACAGGGCCTTGGCCTCAGAGATGACATTAGTGAGATTTATTCGATACTACTTAAAAGACAAATTTGTAACATGGATGATCTTTTGAGAGCATGCAGATGTGCAACCAAACCATCTGCGTTATTGTCCACAAGGGAGACAATTATCTGGACAGACCTGACAGGTGATTGGATGAGATGATACGATCCAGCTGGCTAGTATGTGTTTACAGGTACAGAGTAGGGGGGAGGTGGTGCAGTGTGTGTGTGTGTGTGTGTGAGAGAGAGAGAGAGAGAGAGAGAGAGTGGGGGGCGATGAGAATAGTCCCAGTAGATGCAGTAATGTATTCTGCCTCCATACCTGCACTTCCCTGGTTTCTCACAAAAGCCATTTTCTGTGTTGCATCCTGAGCTGCATTCCCAACCTGAGAGAGAGAGAGAGAGAGAGAGAGAGAGAGAGAGAGAGAGAGAGACGACGACGCACTGAAACTGAAACTGATTTACACTCTCCCTAAAATGAAATCCCTCCATTAGAACTAACATTCGGTGCTAACTTCTCCTCCGCACCACACTGGGAAATCTAAGTGATGGTTTCTAATGCTCGCTTACCTGCGGCGATTCCCGTCACGACCACAAATCCGAGCACGGTTTCCAGACGCATCGTAATTTCCGAGCAAAACTCTTGTTGCTCTTCGTCCTGAAAAACAAAATTACCTATCAAAATACGGCAAAAAACACACACATACAAAAAAAACCGATTTACTTAAAACTTCCTTTAAGCAAAAACAAAACAGGTAAAATCGGACAGAGCAGCCCTCGATCATCCACAAATCCAATCGAGCTGTGTGGGCTAAAAATATCTCGGCGTCGCTTCCAACGTCTGTGAAACCGTCACGGAGAAGCTCTCCGCGAAGCAAAGACGCTAAAATTTGGGGGGGAAGTCAAAGAAAATTGAGCCAATTGTCGTTTTCAGGCGTTTTTGGTGGACATGCGCTGCGGCTGGTGCACCTGAGCCACGCCACTATGATTCCATTACGCGCGCGCCCGTACACACACACACACACACACACGAGCTGTGTGTGTATCAATGTGTAAGGGGGAGGGGGGGTACACCCACCTCACCTAAGTCTCTCCGGTGTTGCGGCTCCCGGCGTCTCGGCGTCTCATATTTGGGCTGAGTTTGATTGACGTGCGGCTCGGAGCGTCGGTCCAGGTGTGTGTGTGCTGATCCGAATGCTGACGGGAACTGACCGGACTGCAGCTCAACACAACCGAGCGGCTCTCCTGCGCGCGCACACTCACACACACACTCACTCACGCTCCTCCTACACGGCGAATCAGAGCATCAGCCTGACCCCGAGGAAGGAGAACGCAGCTGCTGGGAGAGTGTGTGTGTGTGCGTGTGTGTGTGTGTGTGTTTGTGTGAGTGTGTGTGTTTAACATCATTAAGACCTCACGGCTGTTGGACTGGTTGCATTACAGATGTGGTTGGTCAAATGATCATTCATTAGTATAAATGTTTATGTATTATTACAAAATGTGGATATTTTGGGAATAAACGGCAGACATCTGTTGATTTGTTATTGTGCTTTATGAGCAGCTGCTACTGCTCTGGCTCCAAGGACGCACTTAATACATCCTATCAGCAGGTATCTGTTGATTTGCCCGGCCAGGAGGAAGCAGAGGTCATTTCCAAACTGGAAGGACAGGAAATCAGAAATCCTCTGTGATGGAGGTAGAGGGCGCAGGAAATTTAAAAAAGACAGATGTGGTTGTGATCGAGTCGTCCACTAAAGCCCACCTCACCCCACCTGGGAGCAAAAACCAAGGAAGGCAAAATGTGGAAGGAAGAGGAGAGGCAAGAGGCTTAATTTGGAGTTTCTCCTCTGTCTCTCCAACCGCGATCACATGATACCGTCTCCCTCATCCCCCTCCGCTGATCTCATTTCATCACCCCCATCCACAGATCACAGTTGAACTTTAACCTCTTTCCTCCATCCCTGAGCAGTAGTCCTGGATTTTTCATTGTTTTGTCGCCTCCTGCCAGCCTCTCCATCAGTTGATGGAGATGGATGGCATATGTGGCAAATTGCTCCCACACACACGCACACACGCACGCATGCACGCTCGCTCGCTGTCCCCTCCCCCCTGCTGGTGGTGGGTGTAGAAATCTTCCCTCTGTCCGTCTCGCCCAAGGTTACTTCCCGTTTCTTCATTCCAAACAGGTGCTCTGTCTGTCCTGGGAGTGTTTCCTGGTCCTCACAGAGAGCTCTTGTGTGGGTCTGGGGCCGACTATTGGGTTTGTAAAGCCTTTTGAAACATTGTGTGTGATCCTGGGCCGTACAGCGATTGCTGATTTGATTCCATGGGGTTTGTGATGAAAAAGCCAAAAGAACAACACAGACGTGAATGGAAATGAGGACAAAAAATCAATTTCAATAAACAGAGGACAGACACCGTCCCCCACCTCCACCACCACCAATTCTCCCCTCCAAACCCATCTCCACAGCCAGATAATGGGGAGCTGTGCAGGCTGAGCAGTGAGCAGTGTTGAGGACTCTAACCCCAACCCATAACCCTAACACACACACACAGGCAAGGCGTGCGGAAAACCACCAAACCATTAAAAACCACACAATTTGCACACCGACTCACAGGCTGCAGAGAAGATCTACTGCTGGGAAACAATCTCTACTTTTCTTCATCTGTTCAGTTTTTTCTTCAGATGGCCCACGCCTGAAGAAGGACACACACTCTTCATCAAAACTACACACTACAGAAGGACAGTGAAACACCAAATGGTGAAACCTCCCAAGCTGAGTTATTTCTCTGTTTTGATTAGAGTTTCAAACGACAACTAGAGCACTTGGTACAAATGCTTCACTGTCAAACAGAATTAAATTAGCATAGTTCTCAAAGAAGAAGAATTGTATCAAGTACAGTTCTGTAGTCATACAATTTTCTTTAAAAAGAGTTTTACCATTACATTTTCTGACATTCAATGGGTGTGGATTTCATGTAATTGATTTCTTAATTTGAAAATTAATAAACAACCAATCAATAAACTACAACGTCTTCTCAGGCGCACAACAGTATGAGACTCACATGAGTATGAGTATTTTCATACATAAGGCAAACCGAGTTATGAGGCACATGATAAAACATATAACGTTTCATGAAGCGTGCCGATTTCCCTCTCGTCATCATTGGAGTAAGTCTTGTTGCTGTTACTTGGCCGTTCAGCGAGAATTCTGGCTTTCGTGAAAGCTTAGACCACAGTTCAGACAGAAATCTTGTCCAAGGCAGTTAAATTACACTGAAGCTCAGTATGTACCGGTATTACAAAAAGTGGCGCAGGTAAGTGCACAATGTCCTGTTCTCTAATTGGCCATTGCCCGCGATAGCAGACATCCGTAATATTGACTAGATATTGGATGATGGTTCCTTGCCAGGATTGTGGGGTGGGAGCAATTTACCACATATGTCATACATAATTAATGGTCGCTTACCAACCTAACCCTAACCCTACGGCTAAAGCCCGTCCCCACCAGCAGCATGTTGCCTCGGGATGAAACGTCAGATAATTCTATGTGTTATTTAATAAAGGAGGCAGTCATTGATTTATGTCTCTCCTTCCTATGATTTCATCTCATGTTTGAGGCCTAATCTATCCCAGGTTAGGGGGCAGCAGCTTTAAATTGGCTCTTATAGATTTGTAGGCTTGTCTCTGTGTGTGTGTGAGCGTGTGTGTGTCTGTGTGTGCAGATGTGTACACACATGCTCCACTTGTGAGAGGCTGATGTTTGCTGCCATCATCAGGCATCGCACGTTCCTCAGCCAATGTGATAGGGCAGAGAAGTGCAATACGTGTGTGTGTGTGTGTGTGTGTGTGTGTGTTGACAGGCTGGATCTTACTGCAGCAGTGGCCCAAGTCATCAAACAGCATCACTAATGACTGACTGACTAGCTGGCTGAGGGATCGATTGATCGATCGCCCGTTTTTTTCTCAGACTGAATTGGCAAACCGAATACGCGTCCGCAGCGTTTGATGAGATAATTTTGTTAATATATGCATTGATGTGCAAGAACTGAGTGCTGAGACACACACACACATAAATACAAAACAAACATTCCAGAAAATGCAATTAGAGGGACAACCTCCACACACACACACAAGGCTGCACATCTGGCTGTCTTGGCTTCTGGTCAGATAATTGCACTGTTCAACATATTCAGTAAAATGATACACAATATTAAACAGGTCCGCATACACACGCCATCTGCAGCCAGAAACAATTTTTCACACACACATACACACCCACACGCGCACGCACGCACGCACACACTCGCTCACTGCAGTAAAAGCCACCACCTAATTAAATCATACAGCAACATCCCTTTGTTTCAACCGGATTTCTGAGCGGAGCTCCGGTGTGCGACAAGATGGGGCTCTCTGTATGTGTCACCGTGTGTGTGTGTGTGTGTAGTGGTGGTAGGAGTGGGGTTGCAGGTGTTTGTGGGTTGTGATGCATTGATTAGTCACACATATGAAAGGAGAATGAGTCTATTTGCGTGAGTGGCGTATTCTAATGGCGGAGCGGTACAGAAGGTCATCGGAGCAGCTTCAAGTTCCATCCCACGGCCCTCAACAGCTGGGCAGCCGAGCTCACACCCACCCACACACACATACTGTACGTGCACACACATACACACATTTCCCCAGGGGTGCTTTGTTTGACGAATGCCCCATGTAAAACAGTGAATACACTGCAGAGCCTCACAGGCTCTGGATTAGTTACTCTGCCCATCCTCCCCCTCCTCCTCCTCCTCCTCCTCTTCCTCACGTTTCCCCGTCTCCACCCAAATCATCTGCATTCTCTTCATCATTTTTATTGTCATCTACCCTCAAACTGCCTCTCCTCGTCTCCCCACGGCTCATCTCATCGTTGTCTTCATCCTCATCTCTGTCCTCACCGAGACATTCTGCTTTTAGCTAACATCTCATGTCGGATTGCAGGTTAGATGACCACAAGTCTCCCCCTGTGTGGAGTAATTGCATTCCTCTTGTCCTCTTGTTCAACCAAAATGCAGCACCTTTATGCCTTTGTGGACTATCTCCCTATATTGTGGCATGTTTGTCTAGTGTGTTGTCATTTCCAAAATACTGAATTAGATGTTTTGTACTGCATTCATATGCGACTGGCGTTCAACAATATAGTCTTTCACACCATTAAAGTCTATGGGGAAATGGGATTATTGTTTTCTCTTTTTTAATAACCAGACACTATTCTTGGCTACACATTTTGTTTGAGCGATATTGTTGTGGTGGAATTTAAAGCTGAAATTTAGGACACAACATCCATCTGCTTCTGCAATCCACATATCGAATTAACAATTCAATTGACTGTTTGTTCAAACTTAAATAAATTATTATACAAAGATGAATACAAAGCTGTAAACTGTTGAGAAAAATACAATATTGGAACCATAGAAGAGACTTCTAACAGTCAAAGACGGGGCTGTCCAAATCTATTTCAGTGGAGGCCACACGTGCATAGGTGATGCTGCTGCTCACCTCTCAGAGGTGCGATGTATCACCCCCCCATACTGCATGTTAAATCAATCAAATATGGGTAATTATGCTTGATAATTAGAAATACTTCGGAAAAATATAGCCCTCATCAAAGCACTCTTCACATTCACGCTTCTCGTGTCTTTGTAGCAATAATCCTGTCATTAACTGAGACATGCTGCTTTGGGTGACAGTCACTCATGCAGAAATTTCTCATCATGTATTGGGAGGGAAGGACCCTCCACTGACAGATAGAAAAACAGATAAATACACAGTGGAAAACAATGGGGGTGGAATGGCAAAATACTGCAAAACACGGTAAAAAAAACCCCACCACCACATATCTGATGACATGTTTACTTTCTGTAGCACTCTTTCCCAGTCACTCAAGTTTCTTGCACTTGGTTACGTCATGACAAAACCAAAAATTCGAGGCTGCCTCCTGTGTGGTGACTTCTGGGTATCGTAAAGACTTTCATGTTGCTGGGAGGCGCAGTGTCTCGGAGCACAGTCGTAACCAGAGTGTAAAGACTATACAGGAGTATACAGCATCACTGACTTGACACCAATAAACACTCGGAGAGTACCGCCACATCATATACAAGGGGGCAGTTCCTTGTGTCCAAAAACGATGAGTCCATGAAGTTTGGAGAACTTCGTTATTTTTATTCAGAGTGAGGCAGCTCTGTAATTTGCGATGGATGCACATAAAACTGACTCTCTGAATACCACCTGTGCTCAGTGGAAAAGCAAGGCACAAGGCTGCACTGTCCCAACATCCAAACCTTGTTTCCTTTATCATCATACATTGTTGATAGTCACTAAGTTTATTCCTCAGAGACACAATGTCTTATCAAAGTGAACATTATCTGGGCCACTGAGGTAGAAAAGCTATGACAAAGGAATAAATAAACAAAAATGCCAATGTGCCCAATACTACGCAGAATATTCACTGGAAAATATGACACCAATAACCGTTTCCCAATATTGATGAATGCAGTTAAAAAGTGTAAATGTTCAGACACAAACAGTGTGTTGCTGAAATGACCATGATCTTGTTCCTCTCCAATCATTCACTTGTCTGAGCATACACACAAGTTCCCTGCGGCACAATTACTGTATCTCACATACTGTAACTTTGCTGCACTGTTGCTGGATCCTGACCTGCTAAATAACGAACACATGAAGCGCCGTTTTGGACATTGATTGGTTGCGTAAATACATGGGAACCACCAAGTTGTTATGTGTTTAATTCATTGGTACATTGGGTTTGATTTTATTTTCTGCGCCTCATCTCTTGTAAATTTACAGCCATTTACAGCCATCACTGAGGTCCTGCCTCACCTTCTATACATGACAAAAGATATTCTGGGAGAACACTTAGAATCCCTTGATTGATTTAATGATTTTAGATTTATCAAGCAAATAGACTGCCAACAGTGTTGAGGTTAATTCAAGCAGAAAGACTCCTTGCTGCCTGGAAGACGAGGTGCATGTTAAGTTTCACATGTCACCATTGCTTAAAGTAGTCTGCCTGAAAAATTTGTCTGGATTGCAATCACATTGCGGCTCTGAGTGGGAATCTGAACACAAGTGTCATTTCTAATCAAACTCCAGTCAGACTAGTAATATTACTCTGTGGGCAAATACCTGAAACCAGCAGATCATCCTCTGGTGCCACACAAGGACCTTCCATTACCCCCAAAGGTTGACCCTCAACTTCTTCCAGCAGCTGTCAAAGAGAGGATACAGAGTGAGTGGATACCTTCATGATACTGTATCTTGGGGTAAGTTCCCGGGGAAATTGCTGCAGTCACAGGAGAGAGGAAAACAAGGGGAGAGGTGCATATTGTCCCTCTGACATGATGCAAATACGTTCCTGTGCAAATATGGGGTACTGTTCTCAAGTTGTCAAAAATATGGTGGAAAATTTGCCCAACCCTGCAAAATGTGTCAAAGGGAGACGTGACTGGGTCATCGCACCACTGACTAGTCAAGTAACTGCAAAATGGAACAGTGAATGTAAAGAAAACCCAACCCCCAGAAGAAGAGAGCGAGTGTGTCACACTGTCACAGATTAAGATGAAGTACCTCCACAGCAGAGTGCAGCCACGGAGGGCACTTATGGGTGCATTACATGGGCTCTAAAATTTCTGCCCCTTGGAGAAATCCCAGAAAGTAAGTCGAAAAATAAGAGGAAAGCTCGAGATGATGTTGAGAAAGTTGATGCAAACAGAGATACTGCAGTTTTTCAACCATGACTGTTAATACTCTTACAATGTCTGTACTTTGTCCATTCATGTCCAAATACACATTGAACACACATGAAGAGGTGCACAGCCACACAAAGGCTGACAGCATCGTCAATTGTGATCAACCAGAAGTCAGACTGACACTAAAGGGTGTTCTCAATTTATGCAATGGATATGTTAACGAAATTGTTCACTGCTGTCAGAAGTTTCACAAATATTTTTAGAACATTTGAGGTTGATGAAATTTTGGCGAGGCAAGTTTTGATTGTTTTCATCATTCAGCGGAGTTGTTGGGATGTAGATTTTTTTCAATGCTGCTCTGTGTACACTGGGTTACATTGTCCACTTTCCTGGTGAAAGTCTTTTATAAAGATTTGTAAAGAGGCAATGCATTTCAAATGAACTTGTCCAAAAGGTGTTCATTCTGCCTGTAATGTATAGAAATGGCGTGTGATTGCTCCAATAATCCCACAGGTAATGAAAAACACTTCATTCAGGAGTTTGCACCGTGTTTTACAACTTTGATATTGTATAGGGATAGAATGCCTTTAAATTGTGAGCAATTCCAGTTTATCTGAAGAGGAATCAAATCCTTGTATTTACAGTTGCACTCATAAGCTTCAGTCTTGTTTTCACTGAAACAACCGGCAGCTGTGGTTTCTAAGCTGGTTCAAGTCATATTTATCAGACAGACTTCAGTTTGTACATGTTAACAACGTCTCCTCTGAGCACACTAGGGTTAGACA
The DNA here is from genome assembly GCA_900312935.1 of Carapus acus. NCBI lineage: Eukaryota > Metazoa > Chordata > Actinopteri > Ophidiiformes > Carapidae > Carapus > Carapus acus. The sequence goes on from OMPJ01011512.1 coordinate 31,698, forward strand.
TGGAGTCCCACAGGGCTCTGTACTTGGACCAATTCTGTTCACCCTATACATGCTACCTCTAGGTGACATCATAAGAAAACACTCTATCAACTTCCTCTGCTATGCTGATGATACGCAACTGTATCTATCAGTGAAACCTGAGGAGACCAACCATCTAGCTAAACTCCAGGCTTGTCTTAGGAGCATAAAAGCGTGGATGACCCGTAACTTTCTGTTGCTCAACACAGACAAAACCGAAGTTATTATTGTTGGCCCAGAGCACCTCAGAAAGTCTTTACGTGATGACATTGCTACTCTGGATGGCTTTACCTTGGCCTCCAGCACTACTGTAAAAAACTTAGGAGTCATCTTCCATCAAGACCTGTCATTAAATGCCCACATCAAACAAATGTCAAGAACC
>OMPJ01011521.1:0-11890 GCA_900312935.1 Carapus acus
AGGGGGGCGGGTAGGACGCTGACACGCGCCAACCTGACCGCGCTTCAAAGCATAACATCGCCACCATCCACTAAAACCCTCGCTCGGCATATAAAATTAGATTTTCCAGAGAAAGGCCTGGTTGCCACCTCCCTGCAGGCCTCCAGCCACGCACGCAAGCCATTAGCGCAATGACAGCAGAGGGCGCCGTGGCCGGGGCCCAGCAGGCCTTTGATGAGTGACAGCTGGAGAGAGGAGAAACCATCATTATCTTACTCTGACACTGGGTTTTTGTCTGTGAGACGTTCAGGGCTGTGTGGCGCGGTTACAAACCCTCGCTCCCGTAGGCAGGACCCGCGTTTTCTGTTGCGGGTAATGAGCCGGGGGCGGTCAGAGGTCAGGCTACGGCTGCGGTAATGTTGATGTGCTGCGATTGAGTGGGAGAGATGCCCGCTAGCTTCCCTGCCTTACATGAAAACAGAGAGACTATTTGGGGTTTCAACCCTGTGGCTTGGATCAAGATCTTTTGCCTGCATTTATCTCATGTTAACTTATCTTATCCCATCTTATCTTACCTTCTCAACCCCCTCGTGCCATGACTGTCCCAATTTGTATCTCCCACGATCCCACCCGGTGGCAGAAGGATGCCACTGCTGTGAAAACGATGACGAGCTGCATTGCGCTATGTGTCTGTGCATGCTAACAGGGGCGCTTACATCACTTGGCTAACCTGTCAGACGAGGCTTTTTCGCCCCTCATCCTCACTTCTTAGCGAGTCGCCACATCGCCAGGGTGTTTCTCTGCCCCAGTTTTCTCTGTCGTCGAATACCTCTGAGGAGGGAGCGTGACGATGTCTCTGAGCCGAGCGAAACTTCTAATTGACTCATAATCTCGTCTCGTGGCCTCAAACTGCTGCTGCGGCGCTGTGGAGAAGATCAACAGCGGCATAATTGACCCGTCCTCAGTCGCCCCGTCCTCTTGTGGCCACTTTGTCATCAGAATATGGGTGTATCGGCTCTTTGTGCGAGTGTCTGTGCGGTCCTCCTCGCTCAGCCGTGACCCTGGCCGTGGGGAATAGGCAATGAAGGGGGTTTGTTATTTTCCAGCGGGCCAACAGGGATTTAGGGGGCTGAGACTTAATGACACAGGAGTCATTACCCCTCCCCCCCACAACACACCACCTCAGCCACTGGGGAACAGTCCAGCTCCACGTTACAGGTGTGAGCGTGTTTAGATGTGAAGATATGATGAAAACGTGCCATGCTGGAGTTTTATAACGTCAAGGTTAATGTGTTTCTCCAAATCAAGTGTTGAAAACGTGGCCGTCTACTCCGCACTGGGGCCCTGAGGCCGAGCAGCAGCGGCAGCGCAAGGGCCCACGGGCATCGATCCTCTCACGCTCCTGACCTCTTTATTAGATATACCTGTGCGATCAATACCAGCCAAGATCAGACCTCCGCCATAAATCCAAGGCCTGCAGGGCGCTGAAGGGGGCACTCATTCAATCCAGTGACACAAATGACCCTCGCAGAATATTGGAAACGTCTTCTAAGACAATAACATCCACGTTGAAGCAAAGAGTCTCTGACACAGTGTCGGGATTGTTGTCCTCACAAAGACTGGATTTCTACCTTCAATTGGTGTGTATTAGATTATATGTTCAAATATGTGTACTTCTCTCCTCCTCCTTTTTGAAGTGAGGCTGAGTTCCAAACATAAAAAATTTATCCTTTTCTCCATGTTTGTTTTTCTTATATCTTTTGCACTCATATATCCACATTGTTATGCTCCCTTTCTCCTTTTGTCAACGCCTCAGCGAGTGCAGCTGTGGTGTCACGTGTTTGTGTGTGTGTGTGTTTGTGTGCGATTTTCCAGTCGATGCCCTTGAAACATCTGAGGCCCTTTGAACAGAGCCTCACCGGCTCCCACGGCGGCAGTTGATTGGGATGCTGAGGTCAAGGTCACAATCCAGCAGAGACGTATCCAGATTGAACTCTGACCTCAGATGAGAGAGCATCAACAAAAGCTCTGCTTTGATACTGCAAATCTGCAGCGATTTGGAAAACAGCTTCAGTCCTTTTTTAGTATTCCTGGTGGGAAAATCACAAGATTTACTGAATTCTGTGGCTGGTAGTGCAAGCAGATGGAAAACAAAACACATCCTACTGTTTGAATAAGGCAAATAGTTTTCTATTATTGTCGCTAGAGGGCAGTATGTCGCTAGGCTATGCAGCAGTTTTGCAGCTCTGTATGACAAAGAGCGACTAGCATGCGAGTGTGGCTGTGTTTGTAGTGCAAAACACATTTAACTCTTTGTATTCATAGAATATTTGGCATCTGTGGCCCGATTATGTCACATCAGAGGTCAAAGCCTTCATTTCTACACACATAAATAATCTGAAAGGAGACAAAGATTTAGATTACAACACAGTTTTTCAGGTGAGTCACACTGTATGACAGATCACAGGGGCAAGAGCACCTGAGTTTTATGAACGTAATATTTGTGCAACTGTGTGACTTAACATTTGTGTGACTTAACATTTGTGTGACTTAACATTTGATATTTGATAAATAAGACTCTTGACTCCTCACCATCGAAACACATTACGTGATATTCCAGGCGCCGAATCTGTAATCGCGTTTCAATCACTTGACTGCAGTTTCATCAGGCTCCACTGGGTGTGAGTATTGTAACATTTAAACGCATCTCGTGTAGAGTGAGACGTTTCAGGTGGAACGTTGGATTAAAGACATTTCATTGAATCAGCACCTTATGAAGAGACATTTATTAGATCAGTAGAACACATTATCATCATCATCATTATCATCGCCGTCATCCTCATCATCCTCAACATCATCACAGCAGCAGCAACAGCAGCATCCCGATCCCTCACTTTGTCAGATGCAGTGAGGCACACGAGCATTTTCTCTTTACAAGCGACGACCCCGTCTCATACTCGTACGCGACTGACAGTTACATAACTCGGGTGTCCATCTCGTCTTCTTTTCCGAAAATCACTGTATGGTTTCGACTTGTTTTCTCCTCCTTGCCAGCAACCAGGGTTAGAGGAGCTGAAATAGTCCCAAACTGATTTTTCTTTTTTCTTTTATCTATTTTGAATACCAACCTCAGGAATTAGCAGTTATAGTGGAGTGTACAGTCCTATTAGAAATAGTATTTACACCTCTGGAATAGTTAATATAGCGTACTGCATAAGCAAACAGGGTAACAGAATAACTGTGGGCAGTATCAGACTAGTATATCACCGTTATATCAAAACACTACGATAGCATCCACATGCAACAGTACACAGTGTCATACTTGTCGAACACAGACCATAATATCTATATTTACATAATTTTCACAGCTACATTCCAGGTTAAGTCTTGTGTGTGTTTGTGCAAGGTGTGTGTGAGAGTTGGATGATCAATACAGGTATATCAAAAAAAAAAAAATGAATGTGTTTTTGTCAGGTGCATGCAAACTGAAACTGCAACGGGTGTGAAAAGGCAACAAATCTGAATGTAAACAACACTATTGGTACGAGCTTATTGCTTTGTCTGTGTAGTACTGATGAGAACATTGACACACACATCTTACTCCATCCCAGTCTTACGAGGAGCTTGTAATAATGACGTTACTTAAGATTGATGTGACATTGTCGAGTGAGTGAAATGAAACAAAGGGCGGGAGGAATTCTGACGTGAGACGGACTGAAAATGTAAAAAAATATTCTCACAATGTACATTACTGCATATTAATAAATACACATGTGGTGCGAAAACGTCACATGGAACTAAACGTGGGAGAGTTCACGACAACATATCGCACACTGAGATGAAGCTCAGCTGGGGAGACACTGTGAGGAAGTTGAGGAAACAAAGCAGAATGGCTAATATCTGTCCTTTGTTTGAGAAGCTTATCTACGGCATTGACTTTTTTATGTATTTCATAAAAAAAAAAAAATCAACAACACATAAATCCCATCTGCGACTGCTATCAAGGCGTCCTTCTGCTTAAATAAATTTCTTTCTGGTGGGTGGAGGCGTTCGGCAGCGAGGATTAGCCATTCCCTTTAGAATGTGGAGTCATGGAACACAGTATTTACACAGCTTAGCTACATAATTCTATCTGTCGACACGCCATATCTGCTGCTCCCAGTAGAGTTTCTTGCAGTGCTTCGGGCATCTCTCCATCTCTTACTGATTTGAACGTCAATTAATATTTGTGCTTGTCGTACCACTCTGGACTACTTTAATACAATCATGCCTCAGCTTTCACACACAGTGTCACAACAGGAAGATATAGACAGGAATTTTCAGTTATCTGCTTGGCAAAGACGCTTAACTGTCATGCTGTTGGATGGCACTGTGCCGCGTGAGTCCAGTTCTTCTGCTTGTTGATGGTCGATCTCCTTGAAAATCGCCGGGACGTCAGAGGCCAGCTGAGATAATATGCCCCCAGTGGACGCTTTCCTGCAGTCCTTTGCAGCGCCACATTGTAAACATAGCTGCCCACGCACATTGCAGAACCAGCTGGCAGATCAGAGAAGTATTGCCTTGTTTTCCCGTTAGCTTTGCGGTACAAGTTTGTGTGTCTCAGTATGAGGGAGTAAACGTTGAGTTAATCAGTTACTGGACGAGGACTGGATGGGTGTGCACGTATGTGTTTGTGTGTATGTGTGTGTGTGTGTGTGTGTGTGTGTGTGTGTGTGTGTTTTATTGGTGTTTTTTTTCTTTTAGAGGAGGAGGAGGAGGAGGGTCGAAGAGGTTAGAGGTCAAGTTTGCTTCCAAAGTCAAACACTGCGAGGTGCCCGCTCCAGTTCGTGGGTCCTGCGGTTGCGTCCCTTCTGTCTCTCCTGAAGGTGTTTCCACTTGGCTGCCAGGCCCTGAGCCTGCATGTGGCTGTGAGGGTTCACCAGAACCTTCTGCTGCTGCTGCGGGTGCTGGTGCTGTTGGTGCTGGTGCGCTTGATGGACCAGCTGAGCTTTCTGCCTCCTGTGCTTCCTCTCCCTCTTCCAGACCTGCTCGCAGAACTCATCCACGTTGTTCAGAGTGGGGTGGTTGACCAAGGACAGGAAGTCTCTGTACCACAGCTTCTGGGACGTCTCCCGAGGTGAGGACACCTCGTGGAGGGGCGGCCTGGGCGCGGCGGCTGCTTCGCCGCGATGCAGCAGGTCGTCCAGACGCTCCGTGTCGATGACCTCCAAGGTCACCTTCAGGAGGGTCTGCATGAAGCCGTGCTCCACTGCCAGGCACAGGTAGATTCCAGAATCCTTCTTGTTCAGAGTGCGAATCAGCAGGCCCTGGTCGGTACGGATGATGCGTTCCTCTGCCTTGATCTACAGCGTCCGGAGAGAGTTGGAAGCAGAGGAAAAGTCAGTTCGACCTCGGACCGATACCTGTGGTTTGACCAAATACGGGCTGATAGAATCGTGCCAACCTCCTGCTTGCGGTCCTCGGAGGAGCGTTGGTACTGCCAGTAGGTCAGGGCTCTCTGGGACTTGGGACTGCACTCAAGGAAAGTACTGCTATTCTCCACGCCATACACGGTCTTATCCTGCAGAGTGCTCTGCCCACTCAGCTCATCTAAGCCAAGCACAGGGTTCACTTTATTACTTTTATGTCACCCTTTCACATTTTCCGACTAGGCTGAAGCTTGAGTCAAGTGTGTATGACGTCTTTCAATATGTGCATGATGACACATATAATTGAATTGGATTTTTTTTTTTAAAGTTTGGAAACGAGTTTTTAAGGGTGTGCCGCCATCTGCGTGTGCGACAAATGAATTGTACTACGCGCATGAAGTGAGAGGGAGAAACGGGGACCTCTGCAGGTGGCCGACGGAGCCGAAGGGGAGGACAGAGAGGACAACAGAGGGGAATCCGTACCATGTTGATAAGATGACACACTTTAACCAGATCTAGTATGAATCTGAACCATATCTAACACCCAGACGAAAGTCTACAAGCACACACACACACGGCTGGTTTCCATCTCCTGCTCTTCCTCTCTCTCTGCTTTTTAGTTGTGTTTTTAGAAAAGAAAGCCAGTAGCTTGTCGGGAATCAAAAGAAACTACAAAAACGAATCCCTGTATGGACATAATTTAGTGCTGTTGATTAATATTAACTTCAGTGTAACACAAATAAGTGTAACCGCGTAAGTTAATTCTGACAGACGTGCTGTTTGTATTAACATGAAACACATTTTCAAATGAAATATTCATTAAGTTTGCTGGCTGACCGTACAACTTTCAAGTGTCTTAAAAGAGAAAATCTCCCAGTCTCAGTTCAGTGCCGTGAGTGGTGGGTATGTGTGTGGATGTGCGTGAAAGTACCTTGGTGTTGCAGATCTGAGCACTGCGTAAGTGGATCTCCATTCCTGATGTCTTGTCTCCTCGTCCTCCTGCAGAAATCCAAGCACACACATATACACCCATAAACAATATGAATGTTAAAACAATGTGAATATGTTAAAATGTAGATCATCTTGAGAAGTGTGTGTGTATGTGTGTGTTTGTATCAGAATGATTTGAGTGTTGAGTCATAGTGGAGGCTAACACAAACTATGGATTAATGTCAGAAAGCATTGTGGAAGAAGTGTAATTACAGACTGTGAGGAGAAAAGAGGAATTCCAATCTAATCAGTCATCCCGGCCTTCCTGATGCTCTTCATCAATCCAGAGCAAGGACTCAAAGGACACCACATTGAGAAACAAAAGCCCAGCAGCCTCAAACAACACATGGAGAAACAACAGCGATTCCACATCTCTCCCAATCTCGTCCTATTGTTCTGGCCTGCTTTGGTAACAGGCGTGTGTTCTGAATGGTGGACTCTGGAGTCCAACTAACGGTGAGGAAGAAGAGGCTGCAGAGAGCACACGGATCGATAAAACCCGACGGACCTCCACGAGTGGGAGGCTGCACAAACAAATACGAATGCACCCAATCAGTCAGCTCCAACACCTCCATCACCAGAGGTTCACCCGGACGGAGTGTGCCTGCAGACACGGCTGACATTGGCTCTCTTTTACAGCCAAACACACCAGGCAGCTTAGATTTCAAACTCCTTGCTAGAAATCTGATTCCTTCCTTCAGGGGTTTCTGGCAAACACATAGAGACGGCACTACGTGTGTGTGTGTGTGTGTACAACCTTGTTGCATATGTCCTCAATCTGTGCATGAACACACATCTGACACAACGGTCTCCTCCATAATGTACTCAGTAAGTAAAGAAATAACATTTTCTCAGCACATAACAATTTACGCAGCGTGACGCACTAAAAGCAGCCTATATGGGCAAGCCAAGTGTCAGCCGGTCCTAAAATACTGTATTTGTCTTCAGAGGTTTACTCTTTAAATCTCTGTATTGAAGTATTTGTTTGTCTACACTTTTGTGTGCAAATTTAGTCTTTTGCCATTTTAATATAACTGTTTTTGGTGGTTTATTTTTCAGCAATATATCAATCCTTTATGTACCTTTTCGGCTCTTTAACAGTGTGAAGTATCTCTGAGTTTGAATGTATTTCCCATTGTCGCCTTTATAATGTGTTGCTTGTAGACTGTTCCGGTCTCTTCCTCGCGCCTCCCGCCCGTAGCGCCTGTTTGCGGTCGCAAGACACGTCACACTGCGCAACATATATTCAATCATCTTCATGTTTAAACATTGTGAGTTTTTGTCTGTGTTCCCGTTTCCCGTCTATCCACAGTCATAAGGTGCTGTTTGCCTTTGGCCTTGTCCGTTTTGTTATGTGGACTTTTGCATATTCTGTCACCCTTCGCTTTACTATCTGACCATTTATCAGATCCTATTTTAGTCCTGTTTTCTGTTTATCGCTGCCTTTGTGTCTCGCCTTAGTTTTCTGTTATTTATGTTCAACCATTTGTGTGTTATAGTGGTAATTTATGGGAAATATTTGTCATTCTATTAAGTTGTTAAAGCACACCTGTTCCTACGTTTGGATACTCCTCCCCTCCCCATGCACATCCAGTTAGTTCTCCCGCCTTTTCCGGTAATTCTTCCCCGATGCTGTGTTATACGCCTTTCTTACTTTTAGAGGTACTTTATTCATCTGCTGTTCTGTCCAGAACGTAGTGGTATTAACAGGTATTAAAACTGTCCTGAAATTGTATAAACCTTTGTTGAGATAGTTACATACCAGAAAGCCATCATTTGCTTTCATCCATCAAGTTTTGGCATGTAAATTGTGCTACATAGCACTGCTCACTCCATCTGAAGCATGGGAAGTAGTTGAATTTCTATTACGCTATGCTATATCATAATGCCACAGCCGAAGTTGAGGTAGTTATTCAGGTCTGCATACCGCTTCGCCATGGGAAAGTATCTGGAGCACTCTGTCCCGTCCCAGGCACAGTACGGGTCCCTTGCCAGACAGCATTCAGCACAGGCCTTCCCATAAACCTCACACCGATGCAAAGGCATCTGGGACACACCGATGGCTGAGCCCAGGTACAGTTGTTGCTGCGCAAGCACAGGAGGAAAATCGGAGTAAGGTGAGAATTGGGATGCAATGCTTCTCAATAATATGAAATTGAGTTGTTTTAACAGTGATAAAAGTGACTAAAACCTGCTTTGTGGAGAGTTCCATCACTGTAATGGCTGTTGGTTCCTTCAAGAAACAACAACAGAGGAAAAGTTAGTAATGCACTGAATGCTCTGGTACTCAAACATATCATGGGGGTACTGTACCCTGAAAACTGTCATCTCCTCCAGTAGGACCTCCTCCAAGTCGTGCCAGGAACCTCTGGGGATGGACACCACCTTCAGGATTGTGCCCATGTCTATGACCCAACAAAAGCACATACCAGGAGTGAGTACACAATAGTACAACCAAAAATGTGAAAGACGAGGACATGAATTCATTTAGCTTGATTTACTGTATTGTGTCAGGTTCGCATGTTGTCATGACAGCATACAGCTCCAGTGTTTGTAAACTTGCCAATACCTGTGCCAATGAACATCACGTCATACTGGCCATCTTCTGCTTCCACTCTGTCCACCACTATCTGTGAGAACTGATAGTCCACATCTGTTTTGACTATAATTGGTCGATTGTTGATGGGGTAGATGGGGTTGAACATGGCCGGATGACTTCTTGCAAAAGTAACCACTTCATCAGGAAGGTCTTTGGTTGTATCAAATCCTCCAAATGTCTTGCTGGGACACTGCAGCAGATAATGATGCTGTTAGCTGTCATTGGAAAGTGATAGCGGCAGATTTCGTGAGGGATTGCAGCACTAACAGTACTCACTGTGCCAGGCCGAGGGTAGGGAACGCGTCCCTGGAAGGGGACCCATTGATAGTTGGGTCCATCTCTATGAGCATAAGGCCCCAGGAATACTCGCCTGATGTCGGTCATGCTGTATATACACACAGCTGAACCTTTGAAGATGTTGCTGAGAGGAAGAAGGGAGGTCACAGAAAGAGAGGTCCTTGTTGAAAAAATAAATAAATAAACGGTTATGCAATCAATATCTGTTGCGGCATCATCGACCATACCTGGAAGTGGTGAATACGGCATAGATGATTGGGTTCTTAGGGTCCTTTGTGCTCATGAGGAATACGTCCTCTGAAAGCCCAAGGAGACAGCACATATTACAAGAATGGCGTGAGCCTCAGCTGGGCAAGACCCGCAACATTTTAAGGGAGAAATTGCTTACGTAGTTCATCAAAGTGCGTGTCTATTCCATTACTGCCAGGCACAGAGCAAATCAGCCGCGCTTTCAGAAATGTTGTCCATTTATTCACCAGACTTCTGTGACCTCCCAGGTCGTTCTGTTGGAGAGATTGCACATGCAAGTTACAATGGAGAAAGACACCTTACTTACACCAAAACAGTGACAATTTTCCGTGCCAGAAGCTGAAGAATCCTCCCCCCATACGCGATTGTCTCTGAACAGTGAGACTGTCAAACCCTACACTTCCTCCTCTCCTCCCTCTGTGTTATGCTAGTTGCACTAGATTTGATCGATGTGTATATAATATGGGCTTGGAGGTCTGAAAAGCTTGTCAAAATTGCCTGTTACCCAATTACACAGCAAATGTGACATTTGAGGAGTACTGGGCATGTACACACATCAGACCAGAGCTGATGTAGTTTATTGTAGACACTGTCTCCAGGGGAGGGTTTTTTTTTTATCTTATCTCTTTTGTTATCTCTGTCATGGGGCCAAACATAAAAGGAATGTGAAATATACAAAGTGAATAGGAGACACATTGAAGTGCTAGGTTAAGCAATTTGCAATACTTTCAACTCAGAGATGAGATTGGGATAGCTTTATGAAACTTTATCAACGGTGTCGTGTAACTGTGACATGTGAAGATAAGATTAATTGATGGGTGAAATCAGAAAGACAGGATAGAAGGGCTACGTAGATACACCCTTTCTTTCCGATAATAATCTTGGCAACATTAGAAAAATGACTGGGTGGATATGTGTTTTTGGATCACACTCCCGTTGCAGTACTTTCTCTTTATTTCTGCAGGCAAGTTGACTTGAAGGAGACACAAGCTCTCTCTCACACTTTTTACCATGGAAATCTGAATGCATGAATGTTTGATTGGAGAGAGGTTTCATATATTGCAATGTCATATCAGTTCCCTCGATTGAGAAACCAAACCAGTTTAACGCAGCCAGATTTACGTTAGCTAATATGATCTAGTAAACATACATCTCACATGAGGGCCTTGAGAGATTGTATGTGTTTGGATGTTTGCTCAGATCATACACAAACACATGCACACATTGCAGGTGCCCAAACCGTATCCCAGATGCTGCTGATTTATGGCAAGATATTAGAACAGTCCCACATATAAACAGGCCTAAATAAATGCTGCGCTCTGCATAATGGATGGATTGTCTTTCGTCGAGCGCTGCGGATTCCTGACATTCTGCAGAATCAGGCCGTTGCACTTAAAGCTTGCAGTGCAGCTGAATGGTTTTGTCCTGGCCAGACTTCGCACTGATCTTTGGTCAGCTTGGGAGGATTTCCACTTGACCAACGAGGTGAGGGTTCGGAAATGGAAAACTGTGGCGAGGCCTCAGGTCTAGCTGCAGAGGTGCGGCCGAGCTGGTCGAAGCCAAAGTCTGGCATCAAGACAACAGTGCTGCTATTGACAACACTGGCCCCGCTCAGTTTCTGGTGACATTTAACGTTTTTCTCAGGTTTCCCTCTTCAGGGGGCAACTGTCTGAAGCGTAACAAAGCCCACTCCTCCCTGCGCTAAAAATACTGGCAGATAACAGCATGTGAAAGCTACCATGATGAAAGCCACTCAGAACGCTGTCAAGTGCTTCTCCAGATACAGATGCTATTTCATAAAATGTCAGTGCATGTGTGTATGCAAGTGTGTGTATGTGTGTGTGTATGCACTTGTGCACAGCTTAACCACCTTGCAGAGCTGCCCAATACGAGCATGAGTGGCTTTCCCAGCATGCTCCCCGTCAATGGCGTTCTCCCTGAAGAACAAATACACCTTATCATCTTCTGGGTTGTCGCTCTCTGGAATCAGATGGACCCCCACAAATCTGGGATCTGCAACACACACATGCAGAGACACATGTTAACATATATAGGGGACAAATTAGCTGATTAGCTGCTAATTTAAGCAGCTTGTTTTACAATTTTCCATTGAAGTTTTGATTATTTTGTTTAATTTCCATGCTTACCATTTAGCCAGCGGGAATCGTGCTGCTCTGTCCTAATTGGATGATGCTTGCCGAGGGTGCGGAAGATGGCAAAGTCCCGCCCCATGAAATCCGCTGAGGTTCCGGAATAGAGCTCCCCGTCTGCGGTGAGAGAGAGAGGGGAGCATATAAGTCTGTGTAGTACGTCTGGGCCGAGTGCAGTGCTGTCAGGGCAGGTGTGAAATGACAGGTATTGTTGTGGG